>VKOC01016907.1:0-119550 GCA_009364415.1 Spea multiplicata
GCATACCTCCCAATATTTCAAAATGTGAAAGAGGGACACTTTTTTAAAAAAAAAGCAAATGCACTTTAAAATGTCCCGCTTGCATTGCCACTTAAAACATGCTTCATTTTTATCAGCACAGTCATGCATATTAAAAATAACCAAAACATTGAATTGAATTCCCATAAAGCTCAGCCAGACTACTACTCCCATGATGCTGACTGGGCATCATGGGAATTGAAGCAACAGTAAAGCTGCAGATGCTAGCTGTGAACTAAAATTCCTAAGATTCTCAGCCAACCGAGTGTCCACCATAATGCTGGCTAAGCATCACTGAAAGAGTAGTCCACAGCAGCATAGATTTTTTTTTTTAGTTAAAAAGGGCTAATGTTAGCCACCCTCCCAGGACCCCTACACACAGCCTTTACACACACATATACACCACCCTTACACACATCTGCCCATAAACACACATGTACACATACACTGCCTTTACACACACACACACACACATATAAACATACACTGCCCTGACACACACACATATACACTGGTGATTGGGGAGCAGTAAAGTGAGGTCTGAAATTACAGACCTCGCGCTCCCTAATGTTGAGCCGACTAGAGGGAGATTGTGATCTCCCAACTAGTCCTGCAGGCTGCAGCTGCTGATCGGGTGTCTGTGCGCCCCCCCGTAGCTGCACCTGATGTGAGTATCGCTCTTGCCTCACCCTTCCTCTGCCTATGGCACTGGAAACCTTAAGGTTTGCTGACATGCTGCAATAGCTGTTTTGGTAAATTCTCTGATCTTGTTCAGAGTCACAGGTTCAAATACGAAATGCAAAAGAAAAAATATTCAATTCTGTCCCATAAAATTACACTCTCTGGCAACAGACCCAGGCAACTGTTTTGCACAGCACAAATGCTCTGCAAACCAGCATGCATATCTTCTTCACTTACAAGATTTCCTCAATCCAATTCTCTATCACAACAGTCCAACCAGTTACGCAACAGAACCATTACATTGGATTGCGAGATTGCCACAGTCTATGATTGTGAGATTGCCACAGATATAGAGGTAAAAGGTTATTAACTTTTTAACTTATTAAATTAAGATAAAGAAGTTAAAGGAACCATGCAAAAGTTGCACCCCACTACTTGTGGCCTAGACCCTGCCCCAACTCATCTTATCTCTGCAACAGAAACATCACAAAAATAGTGCAGTACTCACTACAACTGGAAACATCCTCTAAATGAATCAGTGGTAAAACCCATCATAAAGACACTTTCATTAGACCCAGACCCCATGGCAAATTAAATATGAGTATCAAACTTTCTATTTTTGGGGAAAAACATTGAAAAAGTGGTGGCGACTCAACTGCAGATGACAGACAATTCTACATCTCATTTGTCCCAGCCACTAAAGACTTATAGAGCGGAAGAATGCTAGCTGCCTAAAAGTGAACAAAGGCAAAACAGAGTCACTCTTGGTGAGGGTACTCCAGGCAACAAGAACAGCTCATGATCTCCCATCTTCCAAAATATCAGAGTCATTTAAAAAGCTGATTTCTTTCATAATAAAAGCTGCCTTCTTTCATCTGAGAAAAATAGCCAGGATATGACACCTAATTCTACCGGAGGATATGCCAACATTAATCCATGTATTTGTGTCCTCTTGCATAGATTACAATAATGCAATTTACTTGGCGCCTGCCAGAAAAAGAAATCCATAGCCTACACACACAAACCAAATGCAGCGGCCAGGCTATTAACCAATCAAACTCGTTCAGATCACATAGCACCTGTTCTCCACTCCCTGCTTTAGCTTAAAATTAAATTATGAGCATACTTGCACAAAACATAGCAAGAATCCAGCATATACCCAGGGCATACGGTCCAAAAAACACATACCTAAGGCATAGGTTGTGCACTTCCCTAGTTTGTATTTTTATACTTTAAAATTGGCCCGCTCATCTTCAGAGCCTTAAACAATCAAGGCTCAAAATACCTGAAAGAGCTCCTCACACCCTTTATTCTATCTTGCTCTCTTTAGGAAGCCAATGGTTTTCTCCTGTCAGTGCCCAGAATAAATACAAAGTCATGCTCCTGGGCATTATGCCAGGCTGCTCCCACACTCTGGAACTCTTCCCCATGCTCAGACGGGCACCATCATTACAAACTTTTAAAAAAAAATCTTAAGTCTCTTTTATCAGGCATTCAGTCAGCTCGGTGGCCATCAGAAACCGATAATGTATATGTGTGTTGTAAAGAGAGAAAAAGTGCTATAAAATCATACATTTTTATTATTAATATTATCTTTTATAAAGCCCTTGTCACATCCACTATAATCAGGATTAAAGTAACAAGTAAATATTTTTTAAAACAAAACAATAAAAGTTAGAATCAAATATGAATATTATATATTATTATAAATGCTTATTCCACTGATGTCATTGTAACATCATGACTACATGAGAGATTCCTGAAGTCCCAGATAAATTATAACACATTTTTTTAAGACAAAGATAGTCTGTCATCAATAACAAAAGTGTATTGTTGCCGGATGATCTTAAAAAAATAAATATAATACTTTTAAGATCACTAAATACATTTACAATCAAAAATGACAAAAGACAATAAAAAAAATTACACCATGTTAGCAAATGTAGGGGCCCTGTCCTATTCCACCACCCCATGTGCAGTTAGGCAGTAATTATTTAACTTGGGGGTATAGTATATGACTCACCTCATCCCCACCTCAAGGGGATGGGGGTTAAAAGGTATAGAAATACCCTAAGGTAAACAGGAACCCTATTATTTTCCTTGCCTCTCATTACCCACTGTACATCCCAGTATACTCCCTTACAGGTTGGTTTAATTACCACTCCCATCTCACTTATTTCAGATTAGAGAAAATCCAGGACAATGGAACCTCTCTTTTGTTAAAAAAAGGGTGCATGTTTGTATTAATTTAGTTCATATTCATTTATCATATTTATTATTATTATTATTAATAATATATTTTATTTATATAGCGCCAACAGTTTACGCAGCGCTTAATACAATACATAAATTCAAGCAGTATGACAAGACAAGAATTGACAGACTAAGACAAACCGATACATTAGGTGGAGAGAGCCCTGCTCGCAAGCTTACAATTTTGATGATTAAGTATGTTTGTTCCAGGGAGATGGTATTGCAAGTCAACTCCCAGATCCCTTGGCTTTAGTGAATTTGAACTTTTGTCCAACCTGTACGTAGAGCGTGATAGAGGATGATTTATTCTTGTGTACATCGCTCCAGCTGTCGTATTAGAAAATAAATTAAAAAGGCATTTACGTTTGTTATACAGCTATTATCTTTGACACTTTGTTAATAAGACAGAATGCAAATTGATCCTCTCTGTTTTGGAGGAATACCATATATGTAACAGATTTTTAAGGTCATTGTAAGTTGAAGATACGTCAATGTCACCTGCAGACAAATGGCTCTAACATTCATTTATCTTGTGAAGATTTAGTATGCAGAATAATGTGTTTCTTTTATTTGACAGGCTTCAACTTCAATCTAGAATAGTAATATAAAAGTTGAAGTAGAGATATGTGTAAGGGCCGTAGGAAGGATGAGGCGAGATCAGCTGCGAGGGGGTGCACAGCCATAAAGGGATCATAAAGAGATGGACATGGTCAGCAACATTGTCTTCCATTGTCCAACTTTGGTAAGCCTGTGTGAATTGTAGCCTCAGTTTCTTGTTCTTAGCTGACAGGAGTGGCATCCCGTGTGGTCTTCTGCTGCTGTAGCTCATCTGCTTCAAGGTTCGACATGTTGTGCATTCAGAGATGGTATTCTGCATACCTTGGTTGTAATGAGTGGTTATTTGCGTTACTTTTGCCTTTCTGTCATCTCGAACCAGTCTGCCCATTCTCCTCTGTCATCAACAATACACTTTCATCCACACAACTGCCGTCTCTTTTTGGGACCATTCTCTGTAAACCCTAGAGATGGCTGTGCATGAAAATTTCAGTATATCAGACCAGCCTGTCTAGCACCAACAACCATGCCATGTTCAAAGTCATTTAAACCCCTTCTGATGCTTAAATTCTTCCCCATTCTGATGCTTGGTTTGAACTTCAGTAAGTTGTCTTGACCACGTCCAAATGCCTAAATGAGTTGCTGCCATGTGATTGACTGATTAGCTATTTAAGATAACAAGCAATTGAACAGGTGTACCTAATATAGTGGCCAATGAGTGTATGTGTGTATGTAAGCTTGTGTGTGTGTGTGTAAGCGCAGTATAGGTATTTGTGTGTTTGTAAGCTGGTGTGTGTGTGTGTATATGTGAATATGTGTGTGTGTGTGTGTGTGTGTAAGGGCAGTGTATGTGTGTGTATATATGTGTTAAAGGGCAGGTGTGTGTAAAGGCAGCGCGTATGGGCTAGTGTGTGTAAAAGCAGTGTATGGGCCTAGTGTTGTGTAAAAGCCCAGGTAATGGTATATGCGGTTATGGGCAGGTGTGTGTATATGTGCTTGTTTTATGGGCAGTTGTGTGAAGGCTAAGTTTATGTAGTATGATGGTTGTTAATGGCAGATGTGGTAAAGGCAGTGTGTCATGGGAGGTGTTGTGTGTAGTTCTATGTGTATGTGTATATGCGTCTTTACTGGGCTTGGTGTGTGTAAAGGTGTTTAGTATATATGGTAGTGTTTGTAATGATGCGTGTAAAGGGCCACGTGTTGTAAACGGCAGGGGTTTGTTAAGGGCAGCTGTATGTGTAATTATTGTGGCAGTGTATTGTGATTTCTAGTTAATGGCAGGTGTGTGTAAAGGCAGTGTGTATGGGCAGTCGTGTGCAAGGGCAGTGTATGTGTATATGTGTGTTCGTGGGCAGGTGTGTGTAAAGGCAGTGTGTAAGGGAAGTGTAAATAGCCTCTGTAAAAAAAATAGCTGGGGGACACAGTTCTCCATTCTTGCCTCGGGCACAAAAGGAGCTAGCTAGGGCTCTGAATCTGCAGTGTCTTTATATCTGTAGAAAATAAAGAATTTAAAGCACTGTTTTCCTTTGAAACTTAATACTACTTCCAATTGTAAGTGCATCCAGATCTTTTAGATCATTTTTACTGAAGATACTGCACGATTTCGGTTTATTATTGAATCCTTTGATGGGTCTGTTTTATCCAGCCCGCTTGTGAGTGGATCTAACACCATATTAAATACTTTTTTAGTTTAACAATATTGCACTATTATTGTTTTCTATTTTCTCCCTTATGTATATGCGCTCCATGGTTCGTTGTTTGGTATTTTATACACTTTGAGGAAGAGTGTCATTGGCAGCAGCTGACATTAGGGGAGTATTTAATTTGTTTATTCACTTATCATTATCACGTGGAATTTAGGTTTTTCTGTTTCTTTTTAAGATCATACCAATAAGAAGGACAATAAGTCAAATGCAATGAATTGCACAGTTACCTACAAAAGAGTGGTCATTGGTTAACAAGATATTTGAGAAACATTTGGTCTATCTTTTGGGTTAGTCGTGTCTGGGTGCAGTATTTCTTTAGGGACCCCCTGTAAGTAACACACACAAACACATACAAACATATAACTTAAAGTTAGAAATATTACAGATACAGATATTTACATCTCTGCATAATTATGTTTAGGCCTCTGGAGCCTAGGGTTAGTGGCATTTGGGTGCAGTATTCTTTGGGACCTTCCTGTAACAAAAGCATACACAAACATACTAACATGCAAATGCACTTTGATATACATAACCACACTATCTACCTCTCCCATCTCCCTTGCACCACTAAACCTAGGCTCACCCGTGAACCTCTAGCACCATATGTTGACACACACACTCTCAGGCTACCACATACACTTAAACACACACTGTAACACCATAACGTAACATGCACATACAGATGCTAACAGCACCTCTTACACATGCTAACATCATATACTCAAACACATGGTAACACAATATACCAACACATGTTAATACCATACACTCATACTCATACACTCGTACAGTAACATACCATTACCATATGCTCACACACACACATAGGTTTACACAATACAATAACACACACTCACTCTACACTTACATACAAATACAGAAACTTCAACACTGTACACTTAAACACACACTCTCATTCTCTTCCTCTACCTTCATCCATGCAGCTTATATCATTCTCCCTCTCTCTCTCTCTTACCTCTCTCTCCCTCCCACTCTGCCTTACTACTACTGGTCCCATAACATGTGTTATGTGACTCCACAGGTCGCCTCGGCTACCTTAGCATGCCATTGTCTGCATAATAGCACCCAAATAATCTAAATGCACTCTAAAGTAATAGCTTTCTACTTGATATTATTTTTAGAAAACCATATTTGTTTTAAGATATGAAGTTTAAACTGCATAGAGTTTGTAAACAAGAAATGCTAATGTTTAGTTTGTATTGTATAATAACCATTCTCTTCATTGTCATGGTTTCCTCTATTGCCCAAACTATCTGGTTTTACTGTTGTAAATTATTTATTTTTTATTTCCTTCATATGTTTTTCTATCATTTTACAATGTAATTGCATATCTGTAGGAAATAATTTAGAAAGTACCTGGCGGAAAGGAAATTCCAGCTGTCATTACATTAGCAATGATAAGAGATTTTGGATGTAGAATATATTTTTACATTTATTTATATACAGTGTCATTATAGAACTGTGGTTGTTCATAATAACATTTTTATATTAAAAAAATATCTTGATACAGATATTTTAATCCTCATGTTATTTGTACTCTGCAAGACTCGGAAAACAAAATCTGGGACTTTTTGTCAAAACAGATCTGTAGGTAAATATCAAGTTAAAATACACCAAATATATAAAGTATTTATTACTATTTGATTTTTTTATTATATTAGCCATAATAATATTGTTAGGATCCCCACTCTGACATAGTAATAGGTATATACTGAGGTACTTCAGTGCTTCATTATTGATTACTTACGAACACAATATTTGAAGAATATACCAGATGTACCATATTATTGTTAACCAAACTCGAAAGAACCCATATGTAAGAGCCCCGCAATGCCCTTGTAAGAAATTTTGACTTTCCTACATGGTTACTTCTTTAGGGAATGTTTGATGAATAAAGTGCAGATACAAGTGTATAGAAAAATGTATTTTGATATTGAATTAAGTTACTATTACAAAACATACAACATACGCAAAATATGAAATATTACAAAACAAAAGTGATACTTAAGCACTAAAACAATTATGCAGTTCTTTCAAGTCCTTCCTTTCTTCATCCTTGAGCAGCATCTCTCCATTCACAGCATTCTCTAAGACACCATCTTGGACAGATTCCATCTGATTGGGTCTAAATATAAAGAGGTTACTTTGCCTGTTCATACCCCTCACGTTAGCGGTTATTTAACATTTCCTATCTGGAGATGCCAGTAATGTTTCATTAGGTCAAAGAATGAGGAGAAAATGAGAAAGAAGAGGAATGGGGCAAAGGCGGGAACAATATTGCAAAAGGTGATTGATAAAGAACAAGGGGAGATATGGGGAAAAGGGAGAGATGAGATAAGGATAAAGGAGAGGAAGAATTATGAGGAGACATAGTGGTAAATGGGAGAGATAAAGAGAAAAATGAAGTGGAATGGGAGAAGAGATAAAGTGAAATGGGAGAAATTCTATATATAATAAGATGAAAGATCATGAAAAAGGGGTCAAACAAAAGAGGGAGAGATAAATGAGAAAGGAGGAGAAATAGAGAAAGGGGGATGATAAAGGGAAAAAAGAAGACATAGAAAGGGGAGAGAATATAAACAGAAAGGGAAGGGAGAAAAACACACAAGGAAGAAGAAAGGGAAAAAGGTGAGGTAAAGAGAAAGACGATGAGAAGTGAAGAGAAAGAGGAGCAAAGAGGAGAAATATGGAAAAAGGGAGAGATAATTAGAAAAAGAAGGAACAAAGTGAAAGAAGAGATAAAAAAGGGGATAACAAGCAGGGGGATAGATAGACAGTCAGGGTGTCTTTGTGTAGGGGCAAGAGTGAATGCACATGTGTTTATGATCAGGCATTTTGGAAAGTATATATGTGTGTGTATTCTATCTGTCTATCCATTACTGTACCTGTTTTAGGCCTAAAGGGTAAAGAATAAATAAAGGGTGCACGTGAGCCAGACTGAAGGGAACCCTGACTAAGAGGAGCCAGAGTGAATGGAGCCCCTAGGGAGGAGGCCACTGTGGTTGCTATCTGGGTACTGGGTAAGTCCCATGAATGCAGTCTGGGCAAGTCACATTTTTTTGTAATCTGGTTGTCGGGGCAGGTCCTTATGTGTGTAGTCTGGGTGTTAAGCAAGTCATATATGTGCAATCGATGGTCACAATGTGTCAGTTATACTACCTCAAGTGATTTGATTTCCAAGCTCTCAGTGAGGATGATTGCTGTCATGGGGAAGATTGGATTGCCGATTTGTATGACAGGTATGAGGTGCAGGGCCCTTCAGAATGCTGGGGCCCTGGAGCATTAATCCAATCATGACTGCAGATGTGCTGTAGAGCGCTGTCTCCCAAGCCAATCCTCAATGCACACTAACAGAGCAAAATTTATTAGCTATCACATTCCATTGCAAAATCTGTGCTATTAGTGTGCCTTAAAGAATGGGTTGCAAAGTACTACAACAAGACGACAAAAAGAATATTAGTGTTTTACTAAACTTTTGAATGAAAGACAAGCAATGCTACTTTTAGCCTTTCAGCTATTTTGAAATTTTACTGGATAATTAATCATTTGCTGTATACATGTTCACCTAATAGTCAGTAAAACTAATAGAAGTTAATGTTTTCAAATAGAGTCCTACAAGTAGTTGCACATGAAAGAAAATAGAAAGAAAGAGTGACATGACTGCAGGCTTAGGCCTAGTTAGCATTGTTGCAGCACCATGACACCATCCCACTAGCGCAGCACCAGCTGTTACCATCCACAATATGAGTTCCAGTGCCGGTCTCAACTCTTCCAGAAACTAAACTATATTATGCATTCAGGTCAAATACAATCCAAGAATTAAGCACATTCATTAACAGGAAATTAAACTTTTTATTAGCATACTATAGACTTATAACTTAAGGCACAGAGTTACCTTTTCAAAATTACTTGCAGATTTATATCTGTTTTCATCTCTTTCAAAGCCGTAAGTCATAACACATCTTTATTAGATGGATTAATATGCTGGAGGGTTTATGAAATTCCATTGGACATGTGCATCTTTATTGATCCTGAATTTTAAAAGATGCCACAATATTAAACAATATGAATTTTTTTATAGTGCATATTTAAAATGTATTCAAACTGATAAAATTAAATGATTAAAATGACTATACTATAATCATAGAGTAATTTGTAGAGTCACATTTGAAGATGAAACTGTTAAAGTCTTAAAAGCTTATGTAATCCTATCTCTTCCTTTTTTAACATTATATCATTCTTCTCTAAGACTATTACAGTAATGCCCATGTTTTGCTGTCCATTTAAGCCAAATGTTATATAGTCACATTAGAGGTGAAATTGATGCTAAATGAGGTTGACACAGATGACCTACGTGTATTTTATTTTTTTATTGCATGCAAATCTTGTTCTAAAGCTGGACTCTTTTCTGGTTTTTTATCTGCTAAAATTAAGAATACATGTCAAGAAGGTCTTCACTAACAACTTGGCCAGGACCTTTGACAGCAAAAACATAATCTTACAGTAGTTTTACTAAATTGATTTAATGATGCCAAAAGTCATATTTAGATTTAGAAGCAAAATTGGAGGCGCACAAATGCTTATGATCACTATATATCAATGATCAGAAAAAAACACCTTTTAAGCAATTTCAATCAACTGCTGATGTTGGAACAACTGCTCCGACTGTCTTTGCCTCATGATCATATGATAAGTGATCATATGGATGGAAACCACACTGATACACTGTTGCTGGCATAGCTAGGTCTCTAGGCAGCCATCATCATCATCGGCGGTTAGCACACTGTAATGGCGGTTTTATCTCCTTGGGACTCATGTAACAGTGTCTCTGGGATGTAATATTACGTCTGTGGTCCTTAAGGGGTTAAAATGCATATACTGATGTCAATGTCTCTTTAATTTAGCAATGAATACAAGATTGCTTTATTCTAAATGCAAAACTACACTTTAATTAAATCCTAAATTCCTTAATATTGTATTTTCTAACTGGTGAACTTTTGTACAAAGGTGATATTTAATAGGCCATTATGAAATGGTTCTCCATCAAATTAGTCTTTGACATCAAATTACTGCAATTAAGCAGGACCTTAAGTTATGAATAACAAATAAATGTTTAAAAGAACAGAAGGGAATCGTGAGAAAACAGTGCGGCGTGCAATCAATGATAATTTGAAAATCCTTGGGATTTAGGAAAGCCTAAAGCGCATGTTCTGTAATATTAATTAGATCGATACATACAAAAGAAAACCTTGTCTGTACTTAACAGACAAAATGTGGAGTTAGCTTTCAATTTGTGTCACTAACAAGGATATTGTGTGCTGGACGTATTAATTAACGTATGCCTGCCAGTGATCGAGTGCAAAGTCTACGACACATCCAACCATGAAATTCTGAATAATTTGTTTCTAAATGATTGCTGTTTTTAATTATTCTGCTGATAATGATTTAAGCTCATTTAAAAAGATAGGAATATAAAATAATTGAAAGTTTTGGGGCTTTAAAGTCGACCCCCGTGAGGAGGGAGAAAAGGCCCATGATAAAGCTATCTTTTCATAAGCAACATTATTTTTCCAAGAATGATGAATTCTGTGTATGCTATAATCACTGCAGTTTAACTAAAGTAATGAAAGAGGCACAGGTAGGGTGTTTGGAAGATACTTTTTTGGAATATATACTGTTTTGTATGTTGATGTCCTCGAAAATTTTGTAATAGTTCTGGCCGTGTTTGAGCCTAGGATCATAACAGAGGAGTGCATTCTTTGCACTGTTGAATAAATGGCAATCCTACAAAACGACCCAAGTGTTTATTAAGATCTTTGACCAAATTGACTTTTGGTCTGCTCTAATTTTGGTATAAAAAAACCAATAGGATAACTAGGTTACAACGTGTCCTCCAGACCCTTGCCCCAAAAGGGCTATGAGTAAAGCTCACCGAGAGCTATGCTTCTACTTTTAGAAGATCATCAGTGAATGCATATAGTAGTTTATGATGTTTTAAAATGTTGTACTGTGAAACAATCACCAAAAACTGGGTGCTAGGAAAATCTTGTCTTTGTGGAATAGTAACATATTATACATTAAATCGGTAAGAAATATGCCTAAGTTATTTCATCAATGTGCTACCGTCTAGGATCCTCAATGTCAATGTTATTGAGTTTGTGGAGATCTACTAACTGAATTGAGTTTAGTGGTTCTAGAAATATATTTATCACAATACGCAAAGGTTCTAATGTTTCTGTTACGTTCTCTTCACTCAGAGTATAAAACAGATACTGAGAGGCCATTTGCTACAGTTATAAAGCTTTTTAAATAAAATGCAATGATAGTGGTAAACATATGGAATCCACTTCCTGTAGATGTGATGACCGTAGGAAGTGTGGATGTTTACGTTTAGGAGTGGACACGATTGTTTTGTGCATAAAATGCATGACAGTGTTTGCTGTTTTACTTTTAGCTAGATAAAATGTTTTTTTGGGTGCGCAATATAATATTAACCCTTTAATGACAAAGCCCGTACATGTACGGGCTCAAAATGCATTATTTTCAATGGGTTTAGGGACCGCCCATTGTCCTTAAGGGGTTAACAGTGGAAGTCATCAGGTTCCCACTGTTATTCATCCAATAGAAATATACAAAGTATCATGCACTCCAATGGTCAGTTTGTACTTCCTCACAATCACTTTATTCCTGCATACCACGGTTCCTTATTCACGTATGCAGCAGGGGTGAATGCAACCCTATTGTATTTCTTAGAGGAAACAGATTCAAATTTAGAAAGAATGGGGCCACAAAAGAAATAACCTAACCCTTAAAATTGACATAGGCTTTTAATACATTACGGCTGTATAACAAGAAAAGGTACATTTGCTTTATTAAAGTACAGTGAACATTTGCTTCTTGTACACTTGAGACTAAGCCTATATTTAGTTTACAAAGACTGACAAAGATATTAGGGATTTTGGAAGAAAATTCTTCAGCAGCAAAAAATATATATTTTGATTTACAGTATTATTATTGTGTACTTAATTTTGAATCTGGAGTTAGCATACCAATATTTTTAACACTAAACTATAATAATAGTTTATTTTATTATGTCCACTTAGGGAGTCTTTAGATAAATACTAGGCTTGAGTAACACTATCCCTTTGTTCTCGCTCCGTTGAAATATCAGTAACAATGACATGCTTATTAAAATGAAGTGTAAAGTGCTCTCCGCAAAGCTCTTGTGTCATTAACAAATCTTAGTACATTCCTCTCAATGAAATGATACACAGAATCCAATTATTACTTTCCTGCAGAAGTAGATGCTTTTCAATTACTAATGCTGTGGCTATGTCAATATGTGTCATTAACAGACCAGAAGAAACAGCTCATGGAGCTAAAAATTACAATAATTACATTTACAAAACACAGAACAAATTTGTTTTTTTGTGCTCTTTTCTGTTTTCCTAATGTTGTAAAAAAAATCCATTAAAAAAACATAATAAACAAACATGTTTGGTAAGTAATTTATGCAAGGTGACAAACATACAAAATTCTGAAATCTAGTCACATCTAGATTTTTATTTATCAACTTGTAGAATAAGTGAATATTCTTTATCTAGTAGTGAAGATATTACTGAAAAGGCTACATAAATTGGAAATTGTAAAAAGTAGAAGACATTATTTTTAACACAATATTTTTGTCTCCTTTACTTCTTTTATCTAGTTTAATGATCAAAGGGGATGCTTTCATCGTGTCTGATAGTATTAAGACCTTCAGTTTTACATACAGATAGTTAATCTATCAAAAATTAAAAAGAAAGCCATTAACATTGTCCTTTGCAGTCATCACCATTTGTCATTTCTGTATGGAGAGAGAGAGATGCAAAACAGTTGACTAGTGATTCAATAGAATGCATTAAATGCCTCATTTCTGTCTTTGGATTAACTATTAGGAAGCTAGCAGCATGGCCCCGGCTAGGCCATGTGAGTCACCTTGTAGTTATTAAACATAGATAAAGTGTTCTCAGAACTTCTTAGTGTTCTTTTTAGCACAAGGTGAGGGGGTTAATTGAGATTTTATTATCATGATAAGTAATGGAGGCCACTGGTCTATGTGTGAACAGGGCTAATTGAGGTGGAAATTTTATATATTCAAAATCTCTAATAACCTTTTCATCAGGAAGGATAATGAGTATTAATAAGTGTATTAAGCACATCTTCTCTAGTGGTATATTGAGTGCTGGTATTGGTGAAACCATTCATTTATTATATATACATTAATTAAACCAGAGCCTATTTATTTTATATAGAGCACATTAATACTTGTTTATTGGACCAAACATGCTTAAATATTAGGATTCCGATTTATAATTTGCTTATATTTTTAATATGTTCTTTCAGCTTCCTCTCCTGCCTATACTGCAGAATTACATTCATATATTTTATTCTTCAAATCAAGACTTTTATAGTAGTATATTTACTTTATTTGTAGTGTGCTGAAAAACTGCATAACTACATAGATACTTGTACATATTAATGGATTATAGATAAAGATTAAGTGTAGGCCACAGGACAAGGTGGTAAGGGGACAAAAGAGCGATTGCCTTTCGGGCTTCCCTAGTGTAAACATTTTGGGCCTTGTGCTTTTTTTGTTCTACCATATATTTCTACATGTATACACTAGGACTTATGTCACAAGTGGATGCCCTTTGCGTTCCTTTTACTTTAAGCATTCTCTTTTTACAAATATGTTTCTGGAGAATTCTCGATGCGCATAGAGCACATTGTCTGACACTTACACTACTGTTCAATAGTTTGGGGTCACTTAAACATTTCGTTGTGTTTGAAAGAAATTAAAACAACAGCAAATGGAGCAGAAATACACTGTATACGTTGTTAATATTGTAAATGACTATTGTAGCTGGAAATGGCTAATTTTTAATGGAATATCTTCATAGGCGTACAGAGGCCCTTTATCAGCTACCATCAGTCTGGGTTTCAATCCGAATTATAGCTTTGCTCAAATAAGCCTACTGCAGGAGCATACTCTAAAAGCTATAGCTCTAAATACACAGCTATGGCTTAACGAGTATTGAAGTGACCCTCAGGTCAATCTATAGTTAACATAGGCTGATCTGAGCAAAGCCTTTTTTTTAGTCCTGTCCATCTATCTCTCATCTTAACCCCAAAACACTGTGATGTAGACTAATGGTTGTGCAGTGATGTGTGTTTGTTTGAAACATGCAGCACGCTGATAATTTGTTGTCTCAAGTAAATGCACACAATTGAGTGTCCTGGTGGACCTGAATTGTGTCTTTAAATCATCAATGTTTATGTGGGGAACTCAAGAGTATGCAATGCTGAGGGATGGCCCAAAGTTAGGTGACCTGGTCATTTTTGTTTTAAATATTAGCCCTGCTTAAAAGGCCTATAATATGTTATCATATATGGCATGTTACATATCCTAGAAGGGCTGTGGGCCACTAAGACAAAAGTGGCAGACCTAGAGTTGTCTCATAGGAAACATTTTCATTAGTCATTATAGCATTTACATTATTATGATTATTACCTTTTATTTATACAGCGCCAACAATTTACGCAGCACTTATCTGTCTCTCCTGTTAAACTTGCTGAACCATTTCACAAACTATTAACACATATAGACTGCTAATTTACTGTTACCGTTTACGTTACTGTTATGAACAAGTGAAGACAAAATCAGTACATAAAAACTGTTTGTACCAGGGGCGTTATTATACAGAAAAGGAGCTCTGTTTGACCTATACATTTACCGTGACACATTATGTATAACAAATGCTTCTGGTGCAAAGTTTTATAAAGCCGGCCAACAGTCTATTTGTTGCCATATATTTATTTAAAAAATTGCACCAAATCTGGAATCTGGAATGATGTTTTGGATGATTATATGTTTTTTTCTGCAAAAAAAGAAAACTTTGAGGTAGACTGACTAATAATTTTTCATTAAATGACAGAGCAACTTTTTTTTTTTTTTAGGTCAAACCCCCAATGAATCAGATGAAAACAAAGCAAAAAGCTCAGAATTTTTGTCCAAAATTTGTGGGTCCACATTCACTCACACTCTCTCACACTCTTATTATTGTTCACTCTTTATCTCATGCTCTCTAAATGTCCACTTCGTCTTCTGTCACCACGTCCTCTTCCGCATCTTCTCCCTTCTCTTCTCTATTTTATCTTCAATTTTTAATCCTTAATCTTCTTTCTTCTCCAGAGGCAACTGCTGAAAAAATGGGGGCAAGTAGTCAGCGGATGCGGAAGTAGTCTGCAGAGAAGACAGGGAAACATTAAGAGAGCTTGAGAGAGTGAGTGAACTAGAATGAGCGTGTGAGAGAGTCAGAGTCTGAGAGAGTAAGTGAGAGTGAATGTGAGCACCCTGCAATGAATTTAATTCCCAAATCAAAAATACCCCCATATTTTTGGCCATAATAAATGGGGAGGGAACTAAATTTGTTGCCTGGAAATGAATGGTCTGTGGCCTTCCTCTAAATTAGGTAATAAGTTTAATGACAAATGAAAATTTTACTACCAGCTGTTTGAGCAAGCCTATTTCATATGCTTTTTTATTCAAAACAATAATAATGGCTACATATAAATAGACAGTGTGATTATGTTCATAGGCAGGTGCTTTTACATATGTCTTGTTAGGAAAAAAAGACATACTGTAGCTACCCATATTGAACGCACTCTGAAGAAATCAGTTGATCAAACTCACACAATTTTGACACAGGAAGCTGATTGCCAAGGTGATGTATTAGAGATAAAATAAAAATAACAACATACTGCATTTTGCTATGTTTGTGCCATGCATTTTAAAAATTCAAATAGGTGGAAATCTTTATTTATCACCATTGTGTAAAGTTCATCCTAGATTGTGTAATTTAGTTAAACTGTTAATTATAAAGGAATTAAACAATCATTACATGGAATCTTTTACAACAACGTTCTTTCAGATTATTTGCAGTTCCTTATTTGTCATTATTCTTTTATTTTAAGACCAACTATTCACGTTCTCAGAACTTTTAAAGCCTTAATTATTGATCTGCCTGTGCTGCCAATGTCCTCTTCAACAAACTATCATTACAAAAAACACCTGAGTATATTATTGACCCTAAATGTCCTAAATTAAACTTTTTCTCTATACTAGTGAAACCGTTCTCGTAGCCATCAAGTAATGCATAGTGTGGGATGGTGATCAAGATTAAACCCAGGAGGATCTATCACAAAACATAATTGCATTACAAGAGACACAGCTGATCACACTATTATGCTTTTTATCAACAATAATTCAAACCATTAGCACATCCATTTCCCTTAGTTTCACCCACACAGCAACCAAAATGTACACTTTGTCCAAAAATATCTTGGGAATCCAGCCTAGATTATCAGTTGCCTTATGTTTTTGTATCTACTGGTGTGTGTGTCATGCATGAGTGTGGGTCAATTTGGGGGAATGAAAATATGTGAAGTACCTTAGGACAACCAAGGTGTCATATGAGCAAGTATAGTATATAATTCATCATTAAATCTTCAATTGTTTATAGGCCACAGATAAACTGATAAGTTGGTCTTTAGGATTTTAGTCATGTTATGTGCAATGAGAAAGGAAACCTTTTTGGCAGGTGCAACACTTTTGGTAGTGGGTGCATTTGTAAATAGTGTGAAGTATTCAAACTAAGAGATTTTGTACATTTTCTATTCTTTCATCTTTTTCTTGAATTAATGCAACACATTAATGAGACTTAGGAGTCTTAGATCGATGTTCCAGTCCTCATAACTCCAAAATATTTAACACTTTTCACACTAGTTGTAACTTGTTTTCATAAATGAATTTAGTTAAAACGAAAGCTCTGAAGGTTACAGTTCCCCTTATATATTCTCGATCCTTAATTGATCCCTTGGCCAGGGGTATTAGCATGCACACGCCGCAAGGGACAGGTGCCCAGGACCCACAGCGTATCTTCAAAGTGCATGTGAACAACAAAGAAAGGAACACAGGTACCACACTCCAAATGTAAGTAGTATTAAAATATGTTTATTGAATAACATCCCAGTGAATCCAAATAGACTAATCGCTTAACCGTTTCAGCAGGGTCAGATCGAGTTGACAACCTGGCAATGGACGAAGTTAAAGGGAAATCTCTGACACTCCCTATGACCTTGCTGGATATTTGTGTGTGGTCTAATGTGTACCATCGGTAATCAGCTTAATTAAACACTAACCAACACAGTTCAGATTTTATTTAGGAAATTACCCCTGCTTATTATGATTCTGATAATTAATTACATTGATTTGCTATGAATAATTGTAACGTTAAAGATTTGAGTGTCAAAGTAGCATATGGGAAAAAAGGTTACTTTCCTACTTTGTAATTAATTGTATGTGTCATCAGAGTCACCTACTAGTCCATTCTTCATCTTGATATGCCCATTTTGTAAAGAATTATTTGAAAGTGAAACCTTGCGTTTAATGATCTCATGGGAAGCCTCTGTCATTTGCACATTTGGTGGGATTTAAAGTTACTTTTAGAGATATATGCCTTGACCTTGAACATAAAGTATTTATAATATTAATGTAATCTTAAAGGATTAAAACAACCAAAGAAAAAATATTAATCAAGGAAATTACTTTATAATAGCAATCAGCCAGACAATCTATTAACATAAAAATTTGTTGCATGCTATGTGCCACAATCATTTTTTATGCATGTAACCTTCATGTATCAAAGCAAAAAATCTGCAGCTTTCTTGCATCTTTATATATAAGGTGTCTAGTACCGTGGAACTTAAAATGACAGTGATATTTAACACGTATGGCTACACCATAGATGGCTCATGTAACTACACCTAAATCTAATTCCTGGGGATGCCATGGCGTCACTCAAGTACCATTTTTTTAAGTAAAACTTTTAAGGTTCAGAAAAGGCTAATGGGCAGATGTGATAAGATTGGAAGCCTGAGGTGTTGTGCTTTTTATAACCAAGTGAAGAAAGACGAAGATAACGTGCCATGTAAGTCCAGACAGGATCTTTTTTTTGAAGCAACACTTCCCTCTGGCCTTTCATCCCCCCCTTAGCTAAAAGTCCAAAGGATACCATATCTCCCTGCCCCCTTCTTCTCCCACAAAGAAGGGAAGCAAGGAGAGCATACAAATAATAGAGTGCTCAAAAAAAAGAAGTCCTATCATAGCCCTAGCCTCCATCATCCACCCAAGCTATAGTTAAGGGCTGTTAAGGAGAATAAAGAACATAAAAAAAGCTTGTGTATTGTGCACCCCCAATAACACACCATGGTGTTGAGCACCATGATGGACCCAACCAAGGGGTTCCAAGTACAACAAACTGATACATTAATACACTGTCCATTGAAAAGTTGTTGGGGAAAATCTGTGTTTAGATGAGACAGCTTCCACCATAATATAGTTTAATTAGAGCATAACCCACTTAAGCCAGATTCTTCTTCAGAGTTTAACTTGAACACAATGCTCACCGATTATTTTTATCTGTAGCTTTAGCTTGTGTTTACTGTGAGTGGCAGATATATATATATATATATATATATATATATATATATATATATATAATACAGTATGACTTGTCTCTGAAAGCACTTTGTACAATCCACCTAAGATGTCATTAGATGCCTTATGTGTGTAGACTAGACATGTACAAATGGTCCAAAATGATACAGACACATTTTCATTCATTTTTGGACAATGAATTCTGTTTTCTGCCCATATCACTCTCTCTCACTCTTTTACACTCTCATTCACTCCCTGACTGCTTATGTGTCTCGCTCCAGTTCTTTTCTAGCATTCTCTTCATCTTCTTGTTCATCATATTCCTGTACTCTCTTCTGTCTCCCACCTTCTTTGTTTGTCTGGATCTCCGCAGATATGACCCAAAACAGTGACGCTGCCAGTGACATACTCCAATCAGGGGAGAGGATGTGACCAGAAGCTCTGCCATTTTGTGGAAGTTCATGGGAGCTTATCTTTGGGCACAATGATGGAGCTTCCCAGTACACCTTCTTCCCCGATTCTCCAATCAGGTGTGAGGATGTCACCAGAAGCACTGCCATTCTGAACAAGTTCACTGGGAGGTCTTGTCCATAGAGATTTGTAAATGAAGAAGGAATACAGAAGAAAGGAACAAAAAGATGAAGAAGAAGATACTAGAGAATAGTGGAGCTTTGAGACACAGACTGTGAGTGAGCATGAATGAGAGTGGGAGAGAGTGAACAAGCCCACCAAATTCGAATGAAAATTCAGGGCTTTTTGCTATACTTGCAACCTTGTATGTAAAACAAAAAGATAACAAAAAGTGACTATAAACATACTTTCACCTAAAATTGTACAAATAATATATAATACTATTGTGTGAACAGTGAATGCATTTCAGCTTTTGTGTTCAGTTAATAGTATGTATTACATTTGATATTGTGACATTTTTAAATATTCAAAACTAAAACTGTTAAAACAATATATTTATAACCAATGATTTCTGTTCCAAAGCAGTGTCCGGGTGATTGAGCAACATCAGGTGTTATTTATGTTGAGTATATTCAAACATTTGTTTTTTTTCAGTTGTCAGTAAAGAATGTTAATGTTTCTTAGTAGTCAATATTTAACTTTCATTGTGATGACACAATATGTCTGATTCTTTTCAACACATCCTGTTACCAAGTAAAACTTTTTTTGATGTTACAGTCATATAGTATTGACACTGGCATACAGCATGTCCACATGCTGAGAAACTGAACCAACACATTTTAATAGCAGATATATTACGTAATGGTTTTTTTTTTATATGAAAATGTATTTACTCTTTATTATGTAGTCTACTGTCTAAAATGCTGATTCTCAATGACACCACAATTTGTATGATAAAAAAGTTTTGTACCATGTTAGCCGTTGAGAAAACAGGAGAAAAGTATAGTTAAAATGATACCATTTATTGGCTAACTGAGAGTTTAATAGCGAGCTTTCGAGACCAAGTTGGTAGGTCTCTTCCTCAGCAAGGAACTTGGTCTCGAAAGCTCGCTATTAAACTCTCATTTAGCCAATAAATGGTATCATTTTAACTATACTTTTCACCACAATTTTTACTCAAACATATTGGCTACAATCTACCGGGCTAAACGTTAGAAATTACCAGGGATTAATATTTGTCTAGAAATATACATTAGTGATCCAGACAACTGTGAAATGGATATTCTGAGCTTTACAAGAAAACAGGGTGATGTAAAATGCCACGCAAAATGTGTCAATCTTGGTAGAGGCAGGATAATGGTATGGAAAATTAAGTAGTTACAGTCTAAATGTCATAAGGGACAAATAAATAAAGGCTAATAAATTGTGCAGTGTTGTTTCCTGGGTTAAACAGGGTTCACATATAAGCAGAAGGGGAAGGCATGGTGGATTATCTAAATACAGTTGCATGGTAAATCTAAAGAGAGAAAAACTTCACCAACTTCAAATCTATTGTTCATTCGAATGTTCTACTTAAGAGCATTTAGTGGCCTTAACATTAGCCCAAACCCAGCTGCTGCAATAAAAATTACGCTTATTGTAGAACATATTTGAAATGGGCCCAAATAAAACATGTACAGACTAAGTTTTTTTTGTGTGTGTGCAGGGCCGGACTGATAATGATGGGCGGCCCTGGCACTTTAAGGCCAGAGGCCATCTGATGGTGCAAGTGCTTCCAGGGTACCAGATGGCCAGCCCAGGCCAATGTTTGTGTGTTTTCCGGTCTGGGGTGATCTCTTCCTTGTGGTCTAGTGGGGAGCAGAGTGATATATCCTTCCAATTTTAGAAATTCCTTTCCTCCTGCAGGGTCTACACATTGTTAGTGGTTGTAAGACAAGGAGTCCGTGCTCCCTGGATGTCTTTGCAGAAATGAAGCAGGAGAGAGCCCATTTTCCTTGTGAATTAAGATTTTTAAAATTCAGTTGATAAAGCATACAATAAATGTCTTTGCCACTGATACTTGCCTTCAGTAGCCTCATATTATATTATAAATTATCTTTAACATTAAAAAAAAGCCTTTATAATTTATAATGGTACAACATACTTCATACTATATGCAATGAATTATAAGTACAATCACAAAGCCCAACCATTATGCAAGTGCCTGTGTCTGAACCATTTGCAGCTTTCCCAAGCAAAAATATTCTGGCCTAAGTAACCAAATCGAGTGTGCCCTCAGAATATAGATACATGGCTCGTGTGCCAGTGCTACTGAGGGGAGCAGTGACAAGGATGCCAGGTTATTTTGGACACATGGCTCATAAAATTAGACTCTGAACATAAGGCAAATAAATGAGGCAGCCAAACTGATGACACAAGCCATTAAATGTGATGTGTTTGATGAATGCACGTTTCTGAAAAACGGACAAAAGTGCTAACAGGATGACTGAGTATCTGAGTGATCTCCTAATTGATCTTGTGTACATTTGATAATCTGTCTCACTGGGATAAAAACAGTTGCATTATTTTTAGAAGTTTAATGCTATGTCAAAAAACTGCCTTTGTAGGCACACATCAGGAACAAGTGTGTATTGTTCCAGTTAGCTATGTTTGGACATATGCCAGAACAATAGTTACAATATACAAGTATAAAAATACTTTTGATTCTTCCCCAATGGTCCTCTATTAGTTTTCAAAGGTAATATAGAAAATTGATAAATGGATATTTTAAAAAAGTTAAGGAAAGGTTGTATTCATCTTGCATGTATTATATGTACGTCTGTGCATGACTCTCGAGGTGAGAACGCAGCAAAGTCATGTAACGCAGTGTTGTACTGTAAGAGGACGGATACTCCAGTGAATACCTGCAGGTCAGTTGCTGAAAGTATTACTTTGTGTTAGAGTGTGTGTTAGTGTGAGAGTAAGTATGTGTTAGTGTGAATGTGTGTATTGGTTGTATTGGTGTAAGTATGTACATTTGTGTAACTGTGATAATATGTGTGCCAGTGCATATGGTAGCACTTTTGGTGACATCCTCTTCCCCAATTGGGGGATCACTGCATTTTCAGCTGAACCAAATGAGCAGGGAACGAAATTTACTTCCTGAAAACAAAACAAGAAATTCATCCAAATCGTTTTTGGCCCATTTGCAGGTCTAGTTACTAATGTAGTCTACGTATTGAATTTATATACCATTTATA
Source organism: Spea multiplicata (assembly GCA_009364415.1). Taxonomy (NCBI): domain Eukaryota; kingdom Metazoa; phylum Chordata; class Amphibia; order Anura; family Pelobatidae; genus Spea; species Spea multiplicata. The sequence continues at coordinate 22,425 of VKOC01016907.1, forward strand.
GGGGCTGCATCAGATATTTTCCTCCGGTTCCTGAGTAAAGTTTAGTCGACTAAGACAGTTGCCCATTTATGCTACCAGCCAAACCTGTAATTTGTGGACAAGTTCATATTTCTATTGTATCATCTATTATTCTTCATTAATAAATACATATTAGAAAAAATATAATAATCGGAAAATTCAGTCTTGTTCCACAGGGCTGCAGGTACCTATCATCTGCCAAGTCTGCCTGCCCAGGTCCAGTGCCCTACTACTTCTGCCACTCTTTGACCATCCTTACTCTGGTGGAACCTTTTTTTAAAAAATTTCTATAATGAAAGGGGAGTTCAGAAGCCGTCATGCAACAAAGTTCCTGCTCATTGACAAACGCGCCAAAAACGAAGAAAAAAATTGTCTGAAGTGATTTTGCTTGCTGTGCACATCTAAAATGTAGTTGTCACAAGTGAGTCTTTACACACATGTATGATTTTATATATTCTTTATTTTTTTTCAATAAAACGAAAACAAAATTATTTGAATCACCAATCCATTGTTACCTTTACTTTTCCATCTTTAAGTAAGGGGAGTTGGTTTCACCTTAAGTTAATCACATGCCTGAAGAAGGATGAATTTTTTTTTTAGCTGAGGAGCAACCACTATGGAAAGCAACGGAATATTCTTCTTTTTCATTTACTCTGTAGTAGTCTAATATTGATTTATTATGTAATTATATTTAGTTTTATAATATTAATGATGTATTGAAATTAGATTTGGGCGCCAGCCAACTCTTCGTGTTCGTATTTGTGGGGGGGGAATCTTCGTATTCCACGAATATTCGCCCGTTCCTGTGTTTGATTTGGGCAAATATTCTTGTACATTCTTTGTGTTCGTTTTTTTCCTTCGTTTTGGTTAATGCCAGAGGAGGCCCCTGCAGGCAACCAATAGAGTCGTCCGCACAGTCCGTTAACTGCTGACAGCGAACCTACGGATTTCCGCTCCCGTTAAAATCATTAAAATCCCTTTTGTCCATATAGTCTATGTCACATGCAGGGAGGTGTGTTTCTAACAAGTAAATCTCCTGTATGAGAACAGCTGGGGGGGCAAAGGGGAAATGCATATGAGGGGATTCTGAAGAATCCTCCATGCATTTGCTGGTAGGAAATCATGAACATTTAAAGGGACCTCTTAGCTATTATATTGATTATGGGGAACATTTTAATAGTGGTTTCCATTTAATGCCATTTATAGATTTTATAGAACGGTAAAGTTTTACTCATAACTAAAGTCATTTGTTTCCGGGGAACTTAAGATATTCTAATTAACATGCATATTTCAGAAATTAAAATTGCTGATAACATATAAGTTGTAGCATCTGGTTCAAATGCGCATCATTAGTAATGGTATATTCGTCAAATGATCTGGACGGAGCGTGGTTGTAATATTGAATCAGATGCAAAAATTGAATTGCTCCAGGAATATTAGGCATTGAGGATTCTCTCTAATGATCTGAAACAGTTTCTTTCAGTTGTTGTACCATTTGTCCTTGAGTTGCAGCTGGTCAGGAACGCATTTTCTCACATGACTGAAACTAAAAAAAGATGACTAAGATGTTCTGCAAAAAACTGTCTAAAAACACCTTGGACTATTTGAAATGATGAATATTTAAATCATGGGAATGGATTTATGTACTGATACGATGACCAGTTAGCTTTGTTTGTGGGATACTATGCCAGGCTACTTATATCATTCTACTATTTGTCCTTGGTAGCGTCAGCAAAACCCTTTTTACGCCTTAATACGATTTAAAAGTAACTTGAGCCTTTTCTTAAAATGCCATAGGTAGGGCATCATAATCTGATAGAATCATCATACAAATACATCCTATGCTGATACAATAGAAAAACCTGCCCTTAAAGTGATTTGACAATTTGCCCAGTGTGCCCAAGCACCAATTACTTTATTTCAATCATATGTTCAAAACAGTAAAGTGACACTAGATAAAAATGTATTGTGGGAGATACATTAGCCCTGTGTTGTAGTTCAATGAATAAAAAGGTTGTTGCAAATTTCCTGTGGCAACAGTGCCCTTCAGCATCATTTGGTATTTTTGCTTTGATCTTAGTGGTGTGTAATGGGACGCCCCGGAAAACCCAACTGGGTATCTCAGTCAATAGCTTCTTCCTAGCTTCCTAGAACTGAGAAAAAAGCCTGAATATAAGATGACCCTATAGGAAAAACATTTTACCAGTTAATGTTAATTCATGTAAACTATGTAAACTATTTTTTTTAATAAAAGCTATGATTGAGAAAAATATATTTTTTTGTTTTTATTTCCTTTTATTTTCCAACCTGCCCCCCAGTTATGCACATCTGCCCCCAGGCTTGCCACTCCTATATGGCACTGTGGCCCATGATATGCCTTTTAACCCTCTAAATGCCCCTGTGCCCCATTATATGCCTTTTAACCCTCTATATGCCACTGTGCCCCATGATATGCATACAAATGAAATATAGGTATAAACATGCAAACTGTATTATGACAATAATGTTACATACAAATGTTACTGTTTGTAAAAAAAATATTCATGAGCACCCAAGAGCAATAATACCATTCTTTGTTTGAAAAAAAGGGCAAGAATGCAGATGGGGGATTTATTCAAAATGTGAAAAACTCTTTGTATGCTTCTCTGTGCTTCAAAAAGTTAGTGAATTTCAGTGTCTTCTTCCTTCAATATTTAAGGAATTAAAATAATCACTAAGAATTAAAATGAAAATACCTTTATTAATCAGCTGAAGTGCCCTTACTGACAAAACCCTCTATCACACTCTGTGCGTATCATGACATACTAGACACTGACGCTTCATCTCAATGCGAAATCATGAACACAGTAGCTTGGCATAATTTGTATTGTTCTCAGAGTTGAATTTTAAATGTAATTTCCACCGAAGCAAATGTAGCCATCCATATAAACATCATTCATGTTAAATTATACCATTTTAGTTGTTCATTTTTTTATTTTAGCTGTCATTTTTTATTTTAGCTGACAAAATTGCCCTATAGTATTTATATTTGCCCTTTCTCCTTATATTGCAAACAGGTTTGGACTGGAAAATAAAATCAGCCTTAGCACTTTAAGGCCAGGGGACAATATATGACATACCTATACTACCATCCTATAGTCTTCTATCTTGTGACCTCCTGTATGTAGCTGGTTGCAAAAGCAACAGAAAAGGTAGGTGAGCGACAGATTAAGGCATCAGCCCACTAGGAGTTAGCTTGGTTTGCCAGATGGCCAGCCAGAGTTTGATTGCAAACTGTATTATTCTTCAGCGGTACATAATAACGCCAATGGCAATGTTTTACTCTACAACTAAACCATAATTAAGTGTTGTTGATTTGTCCAGCATTCTTTTAATCTTGATTTAGCAGAAAACCAAATATGTCAACAGAAAACATGGCTTCCTCTTTCTAGTTGGGTTGGCATATATTCAAGTGAGCACAAGAAGGCCACTGGTAGTTTAAATCAGTTTGGTCTGCAAATGAGCCATGGTTTCGTTTCTCCTGCCAGTTATGATTGTGTGAATATTGATTTGGGGAAAAGAAATCTCCTAAGGAATGTGATATGGGTAGATGTGAAACTTGTCAATATTATATGTTATTTTGGGGCAGAAGTTTTCAAACATGACATATCGTGTACCCCATACCCCACCAATAGGACAAAATGGACAACACTGTAAGAAATGTCTAACTACGGAAAAGTTTATTGTAAGATCTCCATTGTATAGGTGGATTTAGTAAATTATTTTAATCATGAGGTAATGGGGTATTAGCAGCACTTCTTCTTTAATAACGTTTAGAATGTTCCCTAAATTCCTATTTTTGAATTTCCCAATTCAACTCCATAGGCTGCTAAAATGTTACTGAATGTAACACAACGAAAATGTAAAAAAAAATGCTTCCCCTGAGCCCCCTGGATTTTACAGCAAATCTATACATTAATATTCTGCTGTGTTTTTCTTTTTTTTATTTATAAAAAGTAAAATGTATCTGTGCTATGATGCTATGCCACAGAAGTCGTATTTCTCTTTTGGATTTTATTTACAATCCCTTCTGTTTTATGCTATGACTTTACAACATTTATCCTGGCAGCGTATGATTATTTCTGTTCTGTTATTCTATCCAACTATATTGCTGTCTCTCCTTTGCATTCACATAGAGTCTGGCAAACCCATCAATGGCTATAGCTGCCAACTTTTTTTTTATAGGCAGCAAGTGAATAATATCTACTTAAATTAATGATCTTGAGCTCTTGCCATTGGAAAACACTTTCTGCTTTTCAGATCCGTGCTGATTACATTTCCTGGGTACATATGGTTTAATTCTTTACGGCGTCATATGCTGGAATGCATGCCCTGCTAAGGCTATAAATGAACCATAAATATATAATCATGTCACCATTCTTCCATCCATCCAGTCCTTTATGTGGGTAGTGCTTGTTGTTTTGATACTCCGCCAAAACCATGTGTAGCAGATTATGTGATTAAGTTAAGCAACATGCATAATGATTTTACTAATATATAATATCTCACAAAAGTAAGTACGCCCCTCACATATTTGTAATTTTATTAAATCTTTTCATGTGACAACACTGAAGAAATGACACTGCTACAATGTAAAGTGGTAAGTGCACAGCCTGTATAACAGTGTGAATTTGCTGTCCACTCAAAATAACTCAACACACAGCCATTAATGTCTAAACCTTGTCAACAAAAGTCAGTACACCCCTAAGTGGGAATCTCCAAATTGGGTCCAAAGAGTCAATATTTCATGTGGCCACCATTATTTCCAGCACTGTCTTAACCCTCTTGGGCATGGAGTTCACCAGAGCTTCACAGGTTCCATTCCTACATGACAACATCATGGAGCTAGTGGATGCTAGAGACCTTGCACTCCCTCACCTTCCATTTGAGGATGCCCACAGATGCCCAATAGGGTTTAGGACTGGAGACATACTTGGCCAGTCCATCACCTTTACCCTCAGCTTCTTTAGCAAGGCAGTGGTCACCTTGGAGGTGTGTTTGGGGTCGTTGTCATTTTGGAATACTACCCTGCGGCCCAGTCTCCGAAGGGAGGGCATCATGCTCTGCTTCAGTATGTCACAGTACATGTTGGCATTTATGGTTCCCTCAATGAACTGTAGCTCCCCAGTGCCGACAGCACTAATGCAGGCCCAGACCATGACACTCCCACCACTATGCTTGACTGTAGGCAAGACACACTTGTCTTTGTACTCCTCACCTGGTTGCCGTCACACATGCTTGACACCATCTGAATCAAATAAGTTTATCTTGGTCTCATCGGACCACATGACATGGGTCCAGTAATCCATGTCCTTAGTCTGCTTGTCTTTAGCAAACTGTTTGCATCATCTTTAGAAGAGGCTTCCTTCTGGGATGCAATTTGATGCAGCGTGCCATATGGTCTGAGCACTGACAGGCTGACCCCCTCCCCTTCAACCTCTGCAGCAATGCTGGCAGCACTCATACGTCTGTTTCCCAAAGACAACCTCTGGATATGATGCCGAGCAAGTGCACTCAACTTCTTTGGTCGGCCATGGCGAGGCCTGTTCTGAGTGGAACTTGTCCTGTGAAACCACAGTATGGTCTTGCCCACTGTGCTGCAGCTCAATCTTCTTATAGCCTAAGCCATCTTTATATAGAGCAACATTTTTGTTTTTAGATCCTCAGAGAGTTCTCACATAATACTTTAATGCAGTCTTCAAAAACCAAAAAACACTTCCCTTAAGCAGAAGCCCACCTTCTCCGTGGTCTAACGATTTCAAGCAGCCAATAGGTAACATGAAACACCCCTATTAAAATCAAAAGGAGCACTTTCTTCAGAAATGCATGGGGGTCTGAATAGACCACTAACTGCAGCGCTCACCAAGCCAATGCTGGAGCTGACTGGAGGTAAGTATATCATCTGAATGGAGATGTGTTTGGCGGAGCACATTTCTGGCACAGAAAATAGCTGGTAATGTGGAAAGGGATAACTTAGAACTCATATCCATTATGCATGTAATGGCTGGAGTGTCTATTTAACGTAAGGAGTTCAGCATATTTCTCAGTTCGGTATTATAACGTTAAAAATAAAAAAGTAGATTAGATTCCCTCAGTGAATGTACCTGAGCCAATTAAAAAAATGTGTAACAAGACTGGCTAGATTAGTCTATTGGTTCCATAACATACACTATTTTATAGCCTAACTTAATTGGTTTTAGACACTTTTGTGATACATATTTATTCTTTTATTGAATACAATATATACTGAAGTATCAGGTAGGGCACAGTTCTCAGCTTTGCCGATAATAAGCAGCTCCTTACTTGCAATCAAACCTTTTGGAAAACCAAGAAGTAGACACTATAGGTTGTTTTAAAAACATTAATGGAGCTAAATATTTATTTCTTCTAATTATATGTTAAGTATCTGTTTTATAACAGCCAACTTTTATTTTGTAGCACTCTTGAACTACTTATTCAAGTTTGTAGTTATATCTTTTTTACAAGCGTGGTAGAATTTGTTTCGTCAATATTCTGTATTGACAGTTAGGACTGGATCCATGGAATTTGCATCTTCATATTTAATTCACCCTTTGCTTTTTCTAGGATAGACAGATAATTATCCATTAAATGTTTTAGTAGATTTCATGTAACTTATTCCTTCATGGACAAAATGTGTAAATGTTTAAACTGAAAAAGGTGTATTGAGGTTGCTTAATATTTAATTTAACTGAAAAACAAGTCTACTGTTAAGACTTTGTAGCTTAACAAATGACTTGCTCAGTCTAGATACTTTGGCAAGAAATATTCTTTGTAAGCTGTCGTAATGAATTCACGCCATGATAAATAAGGATTGATTTAAATAACAGGAGGTTTGCAAAGCTTCAACAAGTCTTGCAGTTAATTAATCAAAAAACTTCAAGAACCATTTTTGCACTGCCCAAAATAATCAGTCAATGCTGTTTCCATAATGGGTTGTCAAAATTGCTGACATTTGTTCATTATTTCTTAACACTGCAAGAAACAGTGATTCATATTTGAAAGCAGCTATTTGAGTAACAACAAACAGCAAAGGTTTACCAATGCAAATTTACCCTTTTAGTTTCCTCGTTTTGCTACAGTCTCAAGGGTATATTTTTACATTGGGGAGATGGCACATAGCGTGATGCATATTTTTATTTCCTTATACATATTAATTGGATTTATAGTATGTTAAAAAGATAGGATAAATGGATACAACCCATAAAGCCAATGTAACCCAACAAGCAAGTTTTGAGTTGGAATTTATTCACTAAATGTTTTTGCAGAAATGTTTAAATGTATACTATTATACATTGCTGATCCCAGTGGGTTTCTCCTGCAAGAAAAACTAAGAAGCACTTTGTAGTGTATGGGATATTTCTTAAAAGTTATTTCACTAATTTAACTTGCATTATGCAGGGCTAGGTGAGCCTATTTTGCAAGAGAACTGGACTGAGGTTTGCCCCTCGGAATGAATAATAAAGCTGGTGGAGTTCTACAAAAAAAGGGAGGAAAATAGTAAAGCAATCAGGAAAACCATACAATCAGTAACAAATAGCTCTGCTAAAATGTCCCTTGAGGTTTTCATCTGGGATTTGATATATGTGGTGGGCACTTTTTAGATAACTCTGAGTTATACAGATACTATCAACCTGCATTGCATTGTATTCTCATAATTTTAAAGAATCCACACAGGCTGGTCTTTTAGAACTGTGTGTTTAAAAATGACTATTTTTAAACACAAAAGGACTTAAGCTATTTTTATTTTATTCGTTGCCTCTCAAAACAGAAATGTATGTTTGCACCTATGCAAACTTTTATGTATTTTAAGAGGAAGATAAGTTGGAATGTTTTCCAAATAAAGAAATGACTAGTTTTACTTCTACTAAAAATAATAACAACCATGCTAAATATTGTTCTTCTGGATCTGACCATCAACATTGAAAAAAAAATATATATTTTTTTGCTATAAGTGATGATGATCAACCATAACCTTGACTTTGAAATTCCTTTATCTCAACCATAATATTTCAGGAGAAAAATACATTGGATTATCTGATGTGGAAACTAATTTGTTTTCTTATCCTGAATCTATCTTATACTTATCTTTTCTATCCAAACAACAAAGAGAAGTATTTAATTAAGGAATTACATAAAGCTTTTGCTATCAGTTAAGTTTTAAAAGACTGATAAGCTTTAGGGCAGATTTGATTCCCTCTAAAAGTGTTTAATTACTTTAAACTTTCTACAAATGTTTAAGTAAATGCATTAGATTAATTCCTTTCAGTGTTTTTTTAATTTACGTACATACAAAGTCCATAAGGCTTGCACTTAGCTTTTAGGAGTGAATAAAGTGCTGGGAGAAAATACTGTGGTTGAGGGGAATGCTGCATACCCTGGGGATACTCAGGGGAAGAGGATCTGTGAGGGCCATGACATATAGTAATTCAGATTCTGATGGTTGTACAGCATAACTCTCATTATTGTAGCTTAAACTAGACAATGACAGTGGAACAGCATAACCCCAATCATAATATAGTAAGCCAGACATTGGGGGTCCTATCATTATATACTGAGCCTGGCGTGGGGACAGTGTACCTCTTATAAATATATACTGAGTCTGACAGTGGTACACAACAACTCACATCATTACATAGTGATCCAGATGACACAGACGGTGGTACAGCATGACTCCCATTATTATATATATCCAGAGACAGATGGTGATAGAGCATGACGCCTATAGTTCTAACAGGGTGGTGGCTGAGACTTTGGCAGCTACTGATCTTGAGTGACTGTGACAACATGGATTATCATTGTGTGTACCAGAATTCACAACACTTTTCTTATATTTAGCAACTCAAACCACAAACATTTTGAATACCAGAGACCTATGCGAGGCCCAGACTCCTTGGGCACTTAGAAAGTAAACTCACACTCAATTGGAATAATTTACAATTATTATATAATTCACAATTTAATGCTTGCTAAGTAATCAGCAACTATTTTACTGTGTGTATAAACAGAAAACAATCAACGTCCTGTGAGCTAAAAGCCTTAATGGCTAACAGGTTTCCAGTTTACAAAATGAAGTTAATGGCCAGGTACATCTAAGCTCACCTCTGTCAGGAACTGAAATAGACACCAGCAGAAAGAAACTACGTAGGTAGTGGATGGGAAGTAAACATGTGCAAATGGCCCAAAAACAATTTGGACACATTTTTTCAATTCATTTTTGGCCTGTTGGTTTTCAAACAAGAAATTCCATTTTGGGGGAGAGGATGTCAATGGAAGCTCTGCCATTTTTTCAGAGGTTCATGGGAGCGTAACAATGAGTGACAGAGTATGAGAAAGTATAAATGAGATTATGAGAGACAATTCTAAGCTTTTTGTTTTGTTTTCATTTAGTTTGTAGGGGGTCAAATGCGCAGGTCTAGAGGGAAGTCCGTACTCAAGCTTCTTATAACAGGAACAGGAGGAAGAGGAATGTTAAATGCTGAGAATGCCGGTAGTGTTATAAATCTTTATGATGGGATGAAATCACATGTACGCTTATTTAACTGCAAATATTTTTAGACCAAAACCCCGTGTAACAATAATAGACTGATTAATGTGTAGTATGCAGTCTTTTAGGCTACATATACCTATTCATATACGTATTCATTTAACTTTGTATAAAACCAGTTTCTGATATCAAATTAAAATTGTGATATTTGCTGGCTTTATCTGTCATTACTTCATTCTCGTTACTGGGGTAAAAAATGTTATTAGTAAATGACTTCAATTAAAATTTCGTAAAGACCCTAAAAAAAGTTATCACACTAATGACACATTTCAAAAGGACATAATTGTCACCACATTCAAGTAAATCTTGCCCAGAAAGAATATTATAACTTCAACATTCACCAAATAAACACAGTCTTCTTCCCGGAGGAATCACTAAGAGGTGAAAAGGCAGTTTTTTTCTCTAGAAAAATGTCAAGTTTCCTGACAAAATTTAGCTTGAGAACAAGTGCTACAGGGAATATGTAAAAAGCTAAAATTCTGTATTGGGTCTTTGTTTTCACAATAGCACAAACAGCATGTCATAAATTATTCATTGTTACAGAGATTGGTGAGGGTGCATCTGTAGCTCGCAGTTATAGAACTATTCCAGCTAAATAACTTTAAATAACAGAGGTCTAATCAGTAGGGGCTTTATATCAAGAAAAACATGTTAATGGAGTGCACTGTCTCAATTATTTATGGTTTTGTCTTTTAGGTTTTTTTTCAACAACCGATGTAAATGTATTCTCGCGTTTCATAAATGTCACATAATTTCCTTATGCAAAGTTTTTAGCAGTTGTGTGCTACTCATATTAAAAATGCATGGGGAGTATACAAAAGTATTGCAAGGGGAATAAAGGGATAGTTTTAGTTGTTGGCACCAGGCCTGCAGGACGAGATTAATGTCAGAGCACACCGAGCAATTGCTTCAGGGCCCCTGGCACTCTGACGGGCCCTCACTGATACTGCGCGCCCGGAAGTGACAGCACTTCTCGGCCAAAAGGAACACACAGAAGGAAAGTGGAAGATGCAGTAAGTAATGTGTGTATGTACTTCTGTGTATATATGAGTGAGATGAAGGAGCCCAAAGCCCGTTTAACGTATACATAGTAGTTACTGTCTCCGTTTGGTGCCAGATTATCTATTTGGATGTCATAAGGTTGGGCACCACATCATCCAGTGATGATCCACCAGCGCTCCTCAATTTTTGACAAATGAAAAAATGGAAAAAAAGAAAACACAAAAATAAGTATTTGACGTTATCCATCTACACCTGATCTTCATTGGCTTCAAGACCGTGGAGCCATTTTTCAAACCAGTGCCCGAGTAAAGATGGATTACTATTTTTTGGCAGGGGATGAAGGAGGGAGTACACTCACAGAGGACTTGCACAGGGCAGGGGTTGGTGTCTGTGAGGATTTTTGCTAATATTTGCCCGCCATGGACAGGGGGCAGGGATAATATAAAGGTTATTTTGCTACCAGGAACAGGATGATGGGAGAGGGGAAGCATGTCAGGTTTCTGTGTCTCCTATGCCTTTCTTTTTAATATTATTTAATCACCAAATACATTAGCAAGGGCTATTGTTGCCCCCCTTGGTTTATAGATGGTTCTGGAGACCCTCATTTCTGTTAATTTTCATTATTTTTTGCAAGGTTCAGACAATTACATGCACGTTTAAATTGAACTCGCCCTCCACTGAAAGACTCACGATTTTGCAAGCAAAATCTTCCCCCCACTTGCCTTAATTAAAGCATAGATTTCCTCTTCAAGCTGAATTTCTCAAATCTATTTATTGAAAACACGTGGCTGCTCAAAATTACAATAAAAAGCAATTATCTTGAATCTAAAAATGGCAAATTATTATCTGCACCTGAAAAGTGATTGTGGTTCACATAGATATGCCATCTGCTTCTTTAGTTTTAGAATGACAGACAAAGCAATGAATGATTTAGGAAAAGCATGTATTGATGATCTCTACTTGAAAGGAGAAGGTGCCTCTGGGCTAAACAGTAATATGTCACACTGAGTTAAAAACGTCTCTCTGTAAAGGAATTACTTCATCTTCAGGCATATATATAAGATAATTAAAATTCCTATCTGTTCCGATGTTTCCTATATATTTATATGAACCCTTTATTATTTTTAATATAGCTCAACAAACCAAAACTAAATTTGGTAACATATTAAGTATACAGGAATTTTGGACTGTAATAGGAACCTTGAAGACTGTCCTTGTAGGATTCCTTGAAAAGGAAACCACAAGTAGGTAGCTGCTGTGGTTCTCAGATTAAAATACAATTGTTGTCCGAATCGTTTGTGGTCCATTTGCAGAAGTCTACTGGCTAAAACTGCTTGTCATTCCGGTTATCTATGTAATAGAAGACAAATTAGCTGAGCGGATTTGAGAGGATTTTCAGTCCTCAGCTTGCTGAAAAAAAAATTGGAAATATGTTTTAAGTGATAAAAGTTATAATCCAATTTTCATAATACAGTTCTGACAAACTGACTCTGTACATTTGGGTGCACAAATTGAATTTAATTAATTGCTGAAGAACTCCGTTATTGTTTGGCATGTACTGGTCTCAAAATGACTCCACTTTAATTAAATAATTACATTTTTTTTTAAGATGAACTATTCCTTTTAGTATGTTATAGCTAACAGTGACTAAGTATCATGAGAGCTTTTGGCGATGTTTTCTTTGAAGTAAACATCTGGAATCATAAAAAATAAATCACATTGTACTATTTACACCGCACATGTCTTGTAGATGTGCATGTCTGGAAACGCTTTGATTTTGGCCCAGAAGCTCTCGGTCTATTGCTGATTAATAAGTAGCAACCTTCAAAGCAACACTGAAGTATCCCATGCAGCCCCATCAAAGAAGAATGCAGATTACAAAAAGAACCCGCAAGTTCAAGTTTCAACCCTGTAATAAATGAATTCAATCAGTATACCTTTAGGTGAAGCTTCAGCTCCAGAGCTGCATTGGCATGCCTCCCCAAAGTACTCCTTGTACGCCACTGATTAGTTAAGACGAATTAGTTAAGCTGAATTAAAGTGAGGTGGTGGACTATCTAGCTAAATGAATAGAGTGATTTGTTTGCTGCATCCAAATAAGTAAAGAAGCAAGGAGAATGTTTTGGAGCAATGTGTCTATTGTGAGTGACAACCAAGGATACTTGCATAGAAGGAGGATTGTCCCAATAAAGATATGTTAATTGAACCAATCATCACTTAAAACCAACCAATGATTTCTGAGATAAAATGATTGTGCTTATAAACCTTTTATCATGTGATTGGAAATTTTCTCTATGTGCTTCAAGTGCAAACCCCCCACTTATTAATTTAGCAACAACAACAAAAAGTGTAAAAAGAGTATGAATTCATGTAAAGTCTTGCAAGAGATATGAGGGGAATTGCCCTCTGGCTGTTCTGGATTAAAGATGGCAGGCCGCTAAAATAAACATTAATAGCAGAGGCACCATTTGTAAGTAGGGCATAAGGTACTGCAAGGTGTTTATATTTAAACATCTGTCTTAGTATTAGAAATAAATAATATGTTCTAGGGAATTTTAACATACAGCTGTGAATCCAATCTGTTTACAAATTATAAAACTGCAATGCATGATGTCCACATTCATACCTGACAAATCTTCATCTTTGTTCATCATGCTGTAAACTTTGAAAGGTCCTATGAGAATTAACAATCGATATAACAGAATTATATCATATTTGTTGGAATCTTAAAAAAAAAAACAATATTCCTAATCATTAAAGTTTAAAAACAGGATTTACTAGAAACTAGTCTCTCACGCTAAAAACATTTAATCACAGCCATTGCAGGGAAGTTATTTCCTTTCCCACCTGGCTTTATTATTGACAGGCAGGGATATAAAGGATTAACAAGGGAAAACAACATTCAATTACTTGTTTCTCAATGTAACCAGGGAATCATTTTTTAAACTGTTTCTTAACTTTAGACAAAGGATTGTCAATACAATTCTAAATACACTAGATGAGCTAGCCAGGAACATTTTCAGGACAGGTGCTTGTTGGAATACATTGGAGTGGATTCGGGTAACGTGTAAAGATGTTAAAATAAACGGGGTTTGCCCCTGAACGAACAGAAGATGGGCAAAAGCCAAAGTTAAAAGTACACTAAAGCCAACTCACATTGGCGACTGCAGAAAATACTGCAGGATCATCAAGCTGAGGGAGAGAAATGAGCAACTTGCAGATGTGATCTCATATGTGATGGCATATTCTCGACAGAACAATTTAACTCATTTTAATAGTTGGCAATAATGTTCTATGTGCAGGGCAGAGCTTACTTTTCACAGCAAGGAAGTTTAAACATGTTTATGTTGAAATTTGTTTTGAAATGTGTCCCAGGGGCTTTGTAAAGTTTCGTTGATGCAATTACTTGTGGGGACCACAGTGATGCTGGAGCAACCAACATTGCAAGGGTTAAAATGGCCTTACTAACAGAACCAACCCAAAAGTATGAGTACTGGTATCACATGAAAATTGACATTTTTATAGTAGCAGTGCTCTTTTTAGGGCTCTGTATTGGTTTGACATTTTAGCTACAGTGTATACCAAGACCGATGTTGACAGTAAAGCAAAGGACAATTAAGTAGACTGAAAAAAAGTGTCTTCATGTTCATGAGTTCATGATGAGCCCACATCACTGATACAGGAAAACAGTAAAAGCTGAATCAAAGATTATAACAAGTGTACTGGGGTTGTTGATAAGACATATCAAGTCATGATGAAGTAATATGATGCTCACAAGGTTCCTTTTTCACATGCAAATTGGGGCACCATTGCATTTTTGGACTATGAAAAAATAGTGAAAATAATATTTGCTGAAAAAATAAGGAATCTCCTACCTCTCTAGCACAGATGAAACTGACTGTTGGAGGGCCAATGAAATATGATGGGCCACCAAACCAGTTAAGTTATATGGGCAAAAACAATGTCAGATGTCCACTAAAAAAGTAGGGACACAAGGCTTCATTGCTCACAGTTCACAAGTGCATTACCATGGACATAACCAGGGGGTTGTTCAAGGAGGAGGTGGGGTTGAGCAGGGTCAGGTAAAGATGCTTGACCTGCAGCAGTAGCGCAACAACTAGCACTGTGAGTTACATTTAAGACAGTGTGGGTAAGAGTGTAGCATGTGTGTATCGTTGTGTGTCTTGGTATGTTAGTGTGTGTCTGGAAATGTCAGTGTGTGTAAATGTCTGGGTATGTTAGTGTGTGTCTGGAAATGTCTGTGTGTGTAAGTGTCTGGGTATGTTAGCGTGTGTCTGGAAATGTCAGTGTGTGTAAGTGTCTGGGTATGTTGTCTAAGTGTGTGTGTGTGTTTAAATTTTTACTCTTAACTTGATTACACACTTTTTGGCCTGTGGAGCAGGAACAACTGAGTGCCCCCTGCCTCTTGCCAATGTTGCAGTCACTTGAACACACCTCTTGGTCTAATATTCTTACAGCGAATCGGGTTGAGTGCTGGCTCTGCGAATATCTCACTAAAGTGACCTCCACGTATGGAAAGCAATCCATTTAATTTCAATGGGAATGCTTTCCTGACACCGATTGGCTGCTTAAACCCCTTAGCGACAATTGACGGGCCAGGCACGTCACGAAAAAACAGTCAATTAAAGACAATTGATGTGTCTGGCATGTCATGACTTTAAACGGGTGTAGAAAGCAATCTACAAACGCTTTTTTTCACCTAAACGTTGTTGGGGTAATGCCTCAGTGTTGAGGCATTCAGCAACACCGAGACCAGCATCAGGGGCCATCAACCGAGACCGGCAATCAATGATAGCCTCCTAAGCTTCAATGGTGTTGCTGAAATGAAATAAGTGAGCCACTTAGCAACACCAAACGCCCACCCCAGGAGGCACTGCCACTGCAAGAGATTTTGCTGATCGCAAGATGGCGGCGTCCATTAAAAAAATGTATATTAAAATGCTTATAATGCATTAGTTTTTGGTAGGCAGATTAGCACATTTTACGGTCCCTTTAAAGCAAAAAATTGCTTTGAATTTTTGAGTGCATTTTTGTTTTCATGAGTATCATGAACTGTGACGTTAGGGGATGTATTATATGGCATTAGACCACTTAATTGATCTTTGGTTCAGCATGGATTTTATGAAAATAGGCCTGCTGCAATTAATATTCACACCGAGGTTTAATTCTGCCATGAAACATTTTCATTATTTTAACAGTACATGGTTTTCTTAGTTGAAAAGTATTATTAGCTGTAGTTTCATGGTGGAAGATAATTATTTCTGACCACAAAGCTTTAAAATGTCTTAGTTTTACATACTGTCTTTGTATTATGTGGCTGTTTTGTTTAATTAAGGTTTGCTTTAAGGGATTCCAAAATAAACAAAGAAAATTGTGTGTAACCTCTTATGTTTCATGAGTCCAGGGTCCACAGCCTGGCTGATTTCTATGAGAGTTAAATGTTCATACTTACAAGGTTGACAGTGGCTACTTCTCTGTTTACTAGTATGTGAGTTGAATGTACAGCTAGTCTATTTAAAATACCACCCCAGCTCTATTCTCATGTCAAATCTATATTGGAGTTAATTTTGCACAGATTCCAATGCATTTATTGCATGTGAATCAGTGCATGAATGAATAAAAACTAAACCCTAATGAAGCACTAAAGTTCCAAACGCGTCAAGCCATTTTGTGTGTGCTTCACTCTGTGTGGTTTTACAATAAAGCTCTCAGAAGAATTTGAGAAATACTCCTGGATTCCTTCAATTGTATTTTCCTTTTTGTTTTGTTGCTTTACCTTCGAACAACATAAATCAAAACTGCTTCTATTAACAATTTTGTAGAGCCCTGATCTCATTCCAGATCTAGAACGTTATTCTGATTTGTCACCAAAACCTTATTTCAAATGATACCTAACCAAGCATTACTTGAAATTCTATCCATAATTTCCCATAAATTCCCATTGTATGTACGTCGTATTCTTATCAATCGGGATGCTGGATGTCCTTTAATTATTTGAGATTATATTTGTCAGTCCACATAAACCACATATATAATGCTCTTCCATTCCATATGTAGATAAGAATGCCGAGTGATTCACCCATGGAGTTATGACCATCTGCCTAATATTTGGTAGGTCCCCCTTGTGCCACCAAAAATACCCTGACTCATCGAGGCATGGACTCCACTAGACTTCTGAAGGTGTGCTGTGGTATCTGGCACCAAGAAGGTAGCGGTAAATCCTTTAAATCCTGTAAATTGGTGAGGTGAGGCCTCTATGAATGCATCCTCATGCTGTGTGTTCTACAGGTAATCGACACACTATGCCATCCATCTGATGTAAAAGAAAACGCGATTCATCAGACCAGGCCACCTTCTTCTATTGCTCTGTGGTCCAGTTCTTATGCTAACATGCCCATTGTAGACGCTTTCGGCAGTGGACAGGGGTCAGCACGGGTACTATGGCTGGTCTGTGGCTATGCAGCCCCATACGCAACAAACTGTGATGCACTGTGTGTTCCGACACGTTTCTATCAGAGCCAATATTAACCTTTTCAGCAATTGTAGATACAGTTGCTCAACTGTTAGATTTGACCACACAGGCCAGCCCCCCACTATGTGCATCAATGAATATTGGCCGCCAATTCTAACACATCAAATTTGAGGACGAAACTTTTAGGTCACTTGCTGCCACTGACAGGTGCCATGATAACAAGATTATCACCGTTATTCACTTTACCTCTCAGTAGTCATAATGTTATGGCTGATTGGTGTAGAGCGCCATCATATTCCGCAGCGGTGTACAGCAAGTAAACAGGACATAACCAGTAGTACATCTCATAGCAATTTGCAATTAGAGAAACAAAAGGTAATGTGGGCCCTGCTTACACAAGCTTACAATCATTAGAAGCATCTCTGTGGTTTAATCAACTCACCGTAATACCATCCACTTAAGCACACATACACACTTTTTTCCTCTCTCCCAAGGCTAACTCTAGGCTCACCCTGAACCTCTAAGCAGATTCATATACTCACACTATACACTAACACACACGCTCACACTAACATACTATACTCCCTCACCTTTACAGCTTCTTCCTCCATCTCCTTCTCTTCTCCTCTTCCTCTCTCTCCCCCTCACCCGCTCATCTTCTACTCTTACACTCTCTTCCTCTCTTTCACCATCTTTTTTTCGCCACTTTTCCTCTCTACCTCTCATGTACACCTTCTTTTCCTCTCCATCTCAGACCTTCTCATATTTCTCTCTGACATTTTCTCCTTCTCATCCTATCTCTCTCTTTTTCTCACCTTCTCATTATCTTCCGTTCTTTCTCACACCTCCCCCTCTCGATATGTCTTATTCACCCTAACCTTTTGTTCATCTTCTTCTCTCTGTCCTCTCCTCTTACCTCTCTCTTATCCTCAGTACAGTTTGCTTTCTCTCCCTCTTACATCATTCATGAAGCTATATGTCCATGGCAGCTCACACTCTGGTAAGGTAAAAAGGACAAAGGGAATATATAAATGTTAGACACTATACATCTCTAAGCTTGGTAGTTTGTTCTTTGTTTTTAAAAGTGTACATTCATACCTGGGAGCTTCTGAGAGCTGGTAGAGCAGAACTACTCCCTTCTGCTGCTTATGGCAAAATGGTGGGGCACAGCCTTAGTCTAGAATGGCAGACATTGTAGACACATAATCACAGTGTAGAAGGGCTTGCATGCAGGGTAAATTAAATAGATAAAAAGCCTACCATGTATCATAACAAAATCAACACAGAATACCAACAATGGCCTTTTAAGAAATTGGGCAAAAGTTTATTGAGACAGTGTTTTAATTTAAGCAGACATGGATGGCTGGTAAGCTAGGACTTTATTCCCCAAGGCTTAATAGGCTGCTTTGGTGACCAAGGTGAGAGAAAACTTGCAGTGACAGCAGAGTGAATTGTTGTGTACAATGTTCTTGTTTGTGCCTGGTCATTCACCAATACATTAATCTTTCTAGTCAATTAGGAAATTGTCTTCACAGTCCATTTACTGTGGAAGAATGGAAGAGAGGCTTGGATAATTATTGGAATAAATTACAGGAAAATCTTTATCTTTGTTACCTTAAGGGCTGTGAGAAGTAATTTCCTAGAACACAAATATGGGTATATGGTGTTCACAAACAAAAGCAGAGATAATTTAATTACACTAGGAGCCATTTATCATTACCAGTGCAAAATGGAAACATATAACATAAAGTTAGGTGGATTGCTTCTGTAAAAATAGGTTTAAAGAGTCAGTAAAGCCAACCCTATAATACCTATTTTCAGTTTAACAAAACAAGTTTATATGAATCTGAATGCACAAGTTTAATATCCAGTACCTGAATGCTCAATCGTTATTAACAACACGACTTACTCTTCCTTACTCAACACATCTTTCCCTTTTTCGCCATACGCTATGTTTTCTACACCCCCTTGCATGCAGGGACCTAATGTAATGTAAGTAATATAGAAAGTGCTATGTAAAATGTTGGTGCTTTATAAATAAAAGTCTGTTCAATGTCAGTCAAAGGCTGCATGGCCATTTTCGTCATTTATGAAAACGGAAATTGACCAAGGAGGAAAATAGTAGATTACGGGCAATGGTATGACCCCCACCTTAAATGTGAAGAGCAATTCTGAATGCCAGTTCTTAAAATTGACATAATAGTACTTGAAAAAGTTAAGAGGGGGCTACACAACTAATAATTGCTTTTGTTTACAATAGAACAAAATATGAAAACATTATACATATACATACAGGGCAACACAAACTTCTCTATGAAAAAAAGAATTGTAAACCCACATCTGTGCAGGTTCAGTGTAAAGTACAGCCAAAAGTACACATGGCATATGTTGCAAAATACCCTTACATAATTAGTCAGACTGTGCTTTTTGTGTAATCGCCTCTGTAAATTATATTATTATTAGCAAATGAAAAAACTTATCTTATATCATATAATAAGATAATATTTGTGTGTTGGAACCTCAGGATTGACCTACCAAGATGCTGGTATTATTTCTCATTACTGCTAAAACCAAGAGGAGAATAAATGGCTGACTGGTTCACTATCCAGAAAAAAAGCTGTAATATTACCAGAGGACCCCCCACAAAGAAAATCAAGATAACTAGGCAAAAAAAAAACATGTGTACAAGAAAAAAGAACTACATCAATTTAGATGTTTTATGTGTCAGCATTAACACTGTAGAGTGATACAGGCTAAATACTTCAGAATGTTTCTTAATATTGGTAATGTAAAACAGACCACAGGCTGCCATCTAGAGATAAGATATATATTTGGCTATGAAAGCAAAATTGTTATATGAATAATCACAGGAGCTGTTTATTTTGAGACTTTGCAAGGTGAAATATTTTTTCAGACATATGCACATGTTAGATATTTTTCATAAATATTAAAGAATAAATCAGTTCTACATAGTTTTTCCAGCTTGTGAAGAAAAAGCAGGTTGTTGATGAATAACAGGTTTGCTACACATTTCATTGACTACTTTAAATTACTACTCCCCACATGAACAAATACCTACGGTTCAGTGAATTTGTTCGCATAGATTTAGTAATTATCAGTTTTTTCTACCTGGTTATTAAACATTTTTTTTCTATATTCTTGATAAGTACTTCGGTATAAAAAGCCAGGGAGATTGCCACATTTAATTTTTATCACATCTAAAATATTGGGTTTATTCTGCGTACACTTTGTATTTCATGCCTAAGGAGGATTTACAGAGCTATTGGCACAAATATCACTGAGAAGTATATTAACTGCAAACTTCTCTTTTCCAACCAAGAAAATCCTAGAATCAGTATTTTTTAGAAAAGTTTTTTTTTTTTGGTAATGAATTAGGAAAATGATCAACCCTGAACCTAATGCAAATGGTCTCAATATCATTGTCATCTTTAACAACCAAAACAAACTAGCACAACTTGTGTTAAAATCTGAATGTAGATATGTTTTTTCTCTTGAGTTACTGGAACACAAGCCCAGATCAAGCATAAAAGAGTATGCATGTTTGATGACTGTCTGGATTCAGACAAGACATTGACCTATCAACATTTATGTCTCCTGTTGGAACTCTTTCTTTTTTAGTTGGTGAAGTCTGTTTCCTGCAGTTTGATGTACAATTTCCAATCCTTCTGTGTCCAGGTCTTTCAACAATAGTAGAACTGCATTAAGAATGTTATTCTGTTAGGACAAAAAAGTGAAATGATTTATAAAGAACCAAATATAATGTATATAAAGTGTAAATATCAGTAGAAAAATACATGAGTAGAGAATACAAAAAGATGCTAACAAAATAAATTAAAAAAAATCCACCAGCTCATGGGCAATAGGGCAGACATAATCTATGACACAGAAAAGCCTAAACCAAGTACACAAACCATTGAATACTCATACTTTCTTAAGCTATATCATAAAGATGGAGACGTTTGCTCACACGCCATAAAATGAACCCATTCTCCTATAAAGGCCCCTCTTGCACATTATTCCAAAACCTCAGCATGAACAAGCTTTCTTGAGATAAGCCCACAAGCCAATAAAATATTTAAGCATTGTCGCTACCCTTGAATATTATTCCATAAGGTCCAGAAGCATAAAATGAACAAGCTACAGG
Organism: Spea multiplicata; assembly: GCA_009364415.1. Classification (NCBI taxonomy): domain Eukaryota; kingdom Metazoa; phylum Chordata; class Amphibia; order Anura; family Pelobatidae; genus Spea; species Spea multiplicata. The sequence continues at coordinate 43,707 of VKOC01016907.1, forward strand.
TTACTGGTAGGCCACGTAGAACATATGTACTGCTGTGAATCAAAACGTAAGCAACTAGGAGGCCTAAACACACACAGTGATCAAATAAAAAAAATCTAAATTTATAATAAGTACCCTTTTCTTTCTGCTTCCGTCTGCATTTGCTGGTGATGAAAATGAAGAAAATTTGTCTCTAGGGAGTGGTTTCATTCCAAGCTGTTCCCGAATTTTGCTTAGAAAAAGAAAAAAAAATGTTTTATATTTAAAGTAACAGCTTTATCAAAATCTATATTAATATAATTTTAACCCACTTTATTTAGTTACCTTATATTGCCAATACTTTAACCTGTTTACAAATGCTTTAGCATGACTTAGCGGGTTTTAAAAATATTTGTATGTTAGGCACAATTCACTCAAAGGTAAAGATAATCAAATGGCTCACTGGGTTTGCTCTTTATAATCTACAGTGAAATGAAGGAGCTGGAACCATAAATCTTCTGTAAACTTTGTCTTTAGGTGATCCCACATATTTAACTATGCTTTTTTGTACTTGACTTATCACAAAGGAAATGGAGGATTATATCTACAGATATCTCTAAATGCCAGTATAGAAATATGTATAGAAAGGCATATGGGTGGCAACATACACCCCATGCCCTACCAAGAGCATACCTGAAGCAGAAACACAATGCAAGCAGGTGAATCAAAGTAAAAAATCACTTGTTGCTAAGGGGTTAAATAAACTAAGCTGAAAGAAGTAACAAGAGTGTAGTGCTACAGGACTAAGCTATTACTCCCTTTTCTCTTTAGTGACTTCCCTACTAACATTACTGAAACTGGCATCTTCATGTTACAACATTATATTACAACACAGAATATTTCAAAATGTGTTAAAAATACAATTAGGTATCCCATGTTTTATTATTATATTGTTAGTGGTTTTCTTACTTTGTTTCTTCCATGCTAAAGTTTAACAAGTCGGTGTCTGTATCAGCAGTGACCTCAGTGCAATTCTGATCTGTGCTTGGTTCCGATTGATCATTGTCTGTACAAGAACTATCAGCTGGAGGAGCTGTGATGTCTTCACCTTCTTTTATGGCCTGAGTGAGCTCTTCTTCTGTAACTGCTGTAAATTGAGAACATATATATATATATATACACATTATATATACTCCAGGAAAATGCCACTTACATTTACCCCACAAATGCATTTAGATCCTCATGATTTTAACATTCCTAATACATGTATACATATTTATTTAAAGCTTTAAAAGGACCAAGCTGTTTTGTATTTATGAACCCTTCCTGAACTATGCTGTTTTAATATTTTAGCAGTAAACTTCTTGTCCCTCATTTAGTTTTATGTTTTTTTTTTTTTTTAAGGACAAGAAGGGCTTTCTTTTGATCTCATTATTTGATCATATTGTGTAATTTACTATTATAAAAAATGGTCTTAAAAAAATAGTCTTAAAAAAAACTATTACTGAGTTTTAGTTGAACAATGAGTAAACTCATCTACAGAAGCTAATGAAAATCCCTGCTAAATTGATTCTAATATTTGTCCTGAGTTCAGAAATATCCAATGTTTTTTGCAAGTTATGGGGTAATTAGTACAAGTAGTTTATCATTATTTTTATAAACCACTTTTTCCAAATCTGGTCATTCTGCTCCCATGTCCTATTGGGGACATCTTTGAAGTTGGCTAATTCAATTTACCCCATCAAACCATATAATTTTCAAAACCAGGCACCCCAGTGTATTTCATATGCTAGCATTAAATATCTTTCCATTTACTAATTCTACTATAAGCCTTTATCAAACTTTGTGGTTTTGTCACACACATTGTACTTTAGGCATGAATTTACAGGTCCTAGTATAAATCACAGCCAAATAACATCCCAATATGTGTTCAGCAACATCTACTCAGTACAGTGATACCACCAATGCAAAGGTTTGTTGGGTTGTTTGTTTTTTCTTGATGTTAAACAAACTTTTAAGGGTTTTAAGGGGTTAAATAAAATATTAGGATTCTACTGTAAAGAATGTCTTATATTGTGACAGCTAAAAAAGTAACAGTAGGCTGGCAGAACATAATGAAAGAGGTAATTTTTCTCTAATACTAATAAGAATACATGTTGTGCATTTAAGTCATGCTATGGACTTTGAGATTCTCAACAAATGGTGAACTCAGCGACTTCTCTCCATCAGGCAATTTGTTTGTACTGGGCTAATCCTCACAATTTCTTGTCACATTTCACTTAAGTTATGCTGGTATTTACATAACTTCATTGTAGCTCTAATTGTGAACTATACAATACTAATGTCATTCTAACAAACTTTCAGAAAATAGTGATCACTGGTCTTCTCTAAAGCAGGAGAACAGGAAACAGTACCTTGATTGTCAAGTTTATGGAGATTAGGGAGGTTTCGAACCACGGTCATCCTGTATTTGTGAGGATTTGGACCACAGCATGGATTTTCAGACAACCACAATATCTTCAGCCTAGGTAGCTGCTTCAGATAATAAAGCTCCTGCAAGTTGGAAATATTGTTCTTCCTTAGGTAGAGCTCAGTCAGATTCAGACAATTTTTTAGTGGCTCCAAGGTGGATATGCTATTTGTACTGGGACAAAAAATTAACAGAAAAAAACACATTTTATTTCAACTTGTTTAACTTTACATTTATTTTTGTAGGGTTAATGAAAAATTATGTTATCACCAGAGGAACCAAAGAAATGGACTATCTGGACCAAATGGGATACATCCAAAGTTAATAAAAGCGTTTGGGAGTGCCCTGCCAAAACTGTTGGCAGATGTACTTAACCAGTCAGGAAATTAATGGAATCCATGGTAAAGGGAAAAATTCTTAAATATCTGGATATACGTGGTTTGCAAAATCAGAAACTGCATGGGTTTACTGAAGGGAGATCTTGACAAACACATTTGTTTATTTGACTGGGTAACTAAAAGAATAGAGCGGGGAGAAACAGTAGATTTAGTCTATTTGGTTTTTAGAAAGGCATTTGACACTGTCTAGAAGACTTGTAAATAGATTGTAGCGTTCAGGTTTGGATGTTAAAGCAGTTAAATGGATAAGTCAATGGTTGAGTGATGAGACCAAAGGTTGTATATTCAGAGAGATATATTGTTACTAGTGGGGTACCTCAGGGATCTTCATGCTAAATGATGTCTTTTTGCATATGATACAAAGGTCTGCAAACAGGGTAGACATCCCTGGTGGAATATAAGCCATATGGCAAGTAATGGTTGAATGTGTAGCAGCTGCAGTTTAATGTTGATAAATGTAAAATTATGCATGTGGGACATTAAAATCTCAAGGCTCCATATAGCATTGGGGACACTGTTCTGTCAGTGAATGCAATAAAGAGTTGCAAAAAACAAGCCGGGTGTTGGATGCATAGCAAGAGGCAATAGTAGCAGGATGACGGAGATGGTTTTGCCACTTTACAGAATTTTGGTTTGACATCACCTAGAGTATTGTATACAGTTCTAGAGACCCCATCTTCAGAAGGATATTGACATTTGGGCTACCAAAATGATGAATGGTTTGCAAGACAAAAACAGGGAGGACTAAGGGAACTGAATATGTATAGCTTTGGGGGGGGGGCATTATAAACATTTAAATTAATTTTAAAATGTACAGGAGTTTACTTCAAAGGAGGAGGAATGTTAAAATGAGGTCAAAATCTAAAATTACAGTCAGCAGTTTAGATATAATGTGAGGAAGTTTTACTTTAATGAGGGGGTGGTAGGTAAATGGAACAGGCTTCCATCAGCTGTGGTAGATAGATAAATAAATAATATAGTAACGGAATTTAAACATGCATGAGTTAGGCATGAAGCTATGCTGAATCTTGAACAAGATCAAGGACTGATTAGGATCAGATTCTTACATCAGGAACAATGGGCAGACTAGAAGGGCCGAAGGGTTCTCCTCTGCTGTCAAATTCTATGTTTCCTGAATGAACAATAACTTTAATACCGCTCTCCAAAACCACATTGCAATGCATTGTAGGTGATGGTTGAGCTTCAAACTAACTCTTTCTAATGTGTGTGCCGCTTTGCATTTTGGTTGTTGGTAACAGATCCCTGTTACCATCAGTGCTTCATTCTAATTCATAAATTAGATGTAAATTATGTTGACAGCATTAAACTATTAAAGGAATAACGTACCTTAATGTTATTACTTCAATGTTTGGAAGTTCATGACATATTGAAATCTAAGATAGAAAAAAGAAGAATTATGTACATTGTTTGTAATAAATAATTTTTAACTCTACTAGCATCTACAACACAGAAAGAGTAGTTTGATTGGCCGGGACAGTATGGGCAGCATTAATCCGAGACAATGAAAGTATTCAGGAAATACTTTTCAACTCTCCTGATTGGCTGTGAGTTCAGAAGCCTCTCCTTTCTTTACACAAGCTCAGTTCCCAAGGCTTCCTAATAATGTGTGAAACTTACCAATTATCAGGACATTATTCAGAAGGGTTTACTCACTAAATAGTGAATAGCTTATGAGCTGATCCTGGATTGCTCCATCATAAGCATTCAATTATTTAGGCTTAATTATTAGGCTTCCAGGTAATATGCAGTATGCACTATGTAGGTGTAAACATGGAGATCTATACCAAAAGAAGCAGGAACATTTGCTTTTTGTCATACCGGATGGAAGTTCTAACAACTCTATGATAGAGCTGCTTTATGGTGATCCTACGCAAAGCTGTGTCAAGATATTAAATATTTCATAAAAAAAAAAACATCTTACATCTGTCAGACGACTTCCCCTAAATGTAAAGAAAAAAGAATCATATCAGTCAAGTTAACATTTCAGTAAAGTTTTATAAAAAAAAATACAATCATTTCACATTTTTTTCTGTTCAAGAAACACAACATTATGGTTACATTCTGTTACCTTATCCCATCCCCTAGAAAGAAATTAAACGCTCTAGGTACTGACTTACTATGAATCGCTATCTCACTTGTGCCCCAAATCCATATAGCCTATGAGTGCTTTCATTATACATATATATACACATATATATATATACACATACACATTCATACATAATTTCTATCACAAAATTATAAAATTGTGTGTTCAGAGTCTAATGCTACAAATGGAAACATTCGGTTATGTTATATTGATGTTCTATGCAATGCCACGGGAAATGTGTAATATTAAGTGGCAGTACTGCTGCTGTGACCACGATGTTGCTAACGGATTATATGTTAATTCATTAACAAGAGCTTAAGCATAAAGGTATTGCAAAAATAAAACAATATAAACATGTGTAATATTTGGAAAATGTTCATGCGCGTGTTTTTGCTTTAACAGATCACCAAAATTACTGATGATTACTTAAATAATAATTAAATATTACTTTGGGTACAATGCTATGTTTATTGGAAAACATTACTATTATTATTTTAGGCTTATTTAATGTCAGTTGATGTTACTTGGTCTTTTTGGTATGATTAACTGGTATTTATTAATGGAGACTCTTCTCCTTACAAGCACTCACCAGCAGTTCAGCTTCCTAACGCTGTCCAGCTCCGATGCTTTGGCCCTGGACAGTACCTGCTTCCGTGTTAACTTCATCGTCATGGGGCAGCAGGAGACCGGGTGATAACTACAGGCCTCGGCCTTAGGCGCTCCGTATCCAGGGCTCAGGGATTCAGCGGCGTCGGCACGGTTTGTCGCTAAGGCACTATTTGCGGTGCAAGCCTCGTTTTGAGAGTGACTGCCCGCAGTCAGCGATGAGAGATCATGGAAAAGGACGTGCAAGTATCTCGGGCTCTCTGTAAAGATGGAGAGTTTGATGTTGAGACTTTTTTCTTGTAATAATAAATATTTGGCAATTCGTGTCACCCCAGACGGTCTCTGCCTTTCTTTGTATGAAAAAGAACGGAGGGCAGTAAACGCGCTGCGCAGTAATTGTAACCCGGCCCTACAGAATAATGGTAGGGGTCCTGGCGAACTTCCAACCCTTTTCTTCACTTTTTGATTAAAATTAATATTTTTTTTAATTAGAATATTTTTTTTATTTCATTTTAGAATGAGCCTTTATAGGTTATCAACTTCCCTTTATTTAGTCATTAGCAATTGTTTTTAATAATAACAATAATAATAATACATGCATATACTTTATTTGTTTGTTTTTGCATTTAAACAAACACACCTATCCTCAACAACATAACAATGGTTATAAACAAATACATCCATTAAAATCACATAAATCTTCTGATGGCTACTTCCAGCAGGATAATGCACCATGTCACAAAGCTCCCATCATCTCAAACTGGTTTCTTGAACATGACAATGCGGTCACTGAACTCCAATGGCCTCCGCAGTCGCCAGATCTCAATCCAATAGAGCACCTTTGGGATCTGGTGGAACGGGAGATTTGCATCATGGATGTGCAGCCGACAAATCTGCAGCAACTGCGTGATGCCGTCATGTCCATATGGACCAAAATCTCTGAGGAATGTTTCCAGCACATTGTAGAAAGTATGCCACAAAGAATGAAGGCAATTCTGAAGGCAAAACGGGGTCCGACCCTGTACTAACAAGGTATACCTAATAAAGTGGCCAGAAAGTGTATTAAAAAAAAATATGGAAAAAACTTACGGGAGAATAAAGGCGCATATAAACTATCCGTGCTCTACAGGAGAATGGTCACCATTAACATCACAGTATTTAATAAAGTGAAAAATAATAAAAGTCTTTACGTGAAGAAAAGCCCAATGGACCTGTTTAAATTCCCTACTGTATTTATACAATGACAGACTGTGGTGTATGGTACAACAGGGGCCATAGTCTGCCCTCACATGCTGGCATGGCTCTGATGTCTAGGAGAACAATAAAAATCATCTGGTGACCAACTTAGTTAAATAAATCTGTAGCATGGTTAGTGACATTACTTTCTTCTTGATTACTTTATACCATTTACACTACTGTTACTTTGGTGGTTTATATTTTCTATTATTTTGCTTTTAGTTAAGCTTTATTAAGGTTATGAAATAAGCATATTTGTTTTGTGGGATCCCTCCCTCTCCCTATATCAAGATGATTTTCTGCATGGATAATGACAGTTTATCCAGAGCCGGCCTTAAGTGTTCTGGCACCCTGTGCGGACTACTCCTCTGGTGCCCCCTTCTCACTACCCCCCTTCTCACTACCTTCCTACCCCCTCTCTCTGCCCCTTCTCACTACCCCCTCTGACCCTTTTCACTATTCCCTCCCCTGCCCCTTCTTACTATCCCCCCTCTGCACCTTCTCCCTACCCCCCCTTCTGCCCCTTCTCACTATCCCCTCTCTGCCCCTTCTCACTATCCCCCTCTGCACCTTCTCACTATCCCCCCTTCTGCCCCTTCTCACATGATGTCATATTCCGGCGCTCAACATTTAATGCTGGCACCGCGACGGAGTCACGGAGAGTGAGGGGCGCCGAGCAGTTGCGGAAAACTTCACGAGCAACCGCTCGGCGCCCCTTAAATTAAAGCATCGCTTTTTTTTTTTACTTTATTTAACATGAAGCATGTTAACTAAAGTTTTAAAAAAAACCCAATGTTTTAATTTAAGTCCTGGCAAATGCCCCTGCTGCCATGGCGTCCTGTGCGGCCGCTCAGGTCGCACACCCCTAAGGCGGGCCCTGAGTTTATCTACCTGCCATGGATAAAAGGTACCGCTCATTTTCAGCATTGTACACTAGAGGGCCATCATAAGCTTATTCTGCATGTGGAAGTGGGGGAATGTAATTGTATCATTTAGACACAAGATGTCAGGATTTGCACATAGTCCACACGAAAATGCAGCAATCTCTTCTCTACAATATTATTCCCAAAGACTATAAAGTATCATTTAAAATAGAAGCTTAGAATGTTTCCATTACCATGATTAATATTAATACAATTATAAACCTTTTCTTGATCCCTACATGCAGCAGCCACGTTTACCCATTTGCAACGTATGTACCGTACTGGAACATCTATAGGGTACTTAAGAAACTATGTTTACAAAATAAGTGTACCTGTATCTTAAGTGACATTTCTCACAAACATGTTAACAGCTATATATGTGTTAATCTCATCAAAATGCAGCATTGTAATAATAGTTTTTTATTTAACAGAGACATTTGGTTACTGGAAAGATTGGAATTATAAGTATCAATGGGTTTAGAATATTGTCCTTTTCTTTTTTAATATTTTGAACATACCACAGTATTTCTGTCTTTTTTACATTATTTCAGTTTTCTGTTCTCTGTCAGTATATGGTGTAAATCTATTTATTATTCCCCATCTTAGACTGCTGTGCAATTTATTTTCGATGTGAATTATGTATAGTCAGAATTTTCTCATAGTCATTTTTGGATATCCTTTTCATGAATTTCTTTTCAGTAAAATATGAGCTATTAATATATTATTTACTTTGCTTTGAGGTTGGACATTTTTTTTCTCTTTCCACAGAACTAATTTTTATAATTAATATGATCTCATAATAACTTTCAATTTGTTTAATTTGTGTTTGTAGTTGAGAATTATATCTTCTTTAAACACATCCTCCTTGCTAAATTGTACTTGTCCTCGGCTTTTACCAATCTCATTGCTAATATTTTCTGTTATCTTATATTTTACATTTATGATTAATGTCATTAGTTCTACTGTGCATGTATAAGTGGTAATAAATTCAGATTATCCAGATCATTCAGACCAAAAGCTGGGTATTTTTATGCCCCCTTTGGTTTGATCTCTTCATATTAATATTTTCTAAAGGTAACAACTTTCCACTTATCTTTTAACTCTTTCTGTACTATATATTGTAATTTCATATATTTGTATTATCTGGCATATGATCCATATGTTGCTGTATTATCTGGCATATGTATCCATATAGCAGGCTCGCAAGGGAGCGGTATCGGAGGTCTTTAACAGACCTCCGGCTCCCTTGAGTGATTTTAAGCCGGTTCAAGGATCTCACTTAACCCGGTTTAAAATCACTCAAGGGAGCCGGAGGTCTGTTAAAGACCTCCGATACCGCTCCCTTGCGATCCGCGCGGCAACAGCTGCTGTGCGCCGGGGTTTGTTGTCAGATCCTGGCGCACAACACTGAAGCCGCGCCCACCACTGTCCGTGTCCTCTGAACCGTAAGAAGACAGAAGAACTGAAAAGAGGAGCGAAGAGGAGGAAAAGGAGCTGTAAGGAGAAAAGAGGAAAGGTAGGAAAGCATTCAGTGAGAGTGAGAGTGGATTGGTATGTGTGGATTAGTATGTGTGTGGATTGGTATGTGTGGATGGGTATGTGTGGATTGGTATGTGATTGTGTAGTGTGGATTGGTATATGTGTGGATTAGTATATGTTGTGGATTGGTATATGTGTGGATTGTTATATGTGTGAATTAGTGTATGTGTGGATTGGTATATTTGTGGATTGGTATATTTGTGGATTGGTAAGTGTGTGAGAGTGATGGGTGTTATGATGTACCATTTCCAATGTATTTTTCATTATATAATTATGCTCTAAAGTACATCATAACTCCCATCACTCTATACTGTTCCATACAGTGGCAGAACTGGGAGACAGAGGCCTTGCACCTCCACCGCAGGACTCTTGAAAGGTAAGTGAACTTCAAAGAGGGAGAGGGTAGATAGTTAGGAGGGGCTAGATAGGGAGAAGGGAGTGAGACAGGGATAGGGGGTTGATAGGGAGTGAAACGGGGTAGATAGGGCAGAAGGGAGTGAGAAGGGGTAGATAGGGCAATCATAATCCTATCATGCCAAGTTTGCGAGTACATCCTGGAATCTGGGTATGCCTGGGCATGATAGGAATGTGATTGCTGTTAACAATCATATATATGTATATAGTGATAAGTGTTATGCCATACCACCGTCAATGTCTGCCTCAGTACATAATGATAACAGTAATGCTGTACCACCTTCAGTGTCTGTGCCGGTTTATAACGGTAGAAGCTATGCGGTTTTAAAGTGTGTGTGTGTTTGCCACATACAGGATCCGCCCCAGGTGCCAAATACTCTAGGTACGCCCCTGCCCAAGATATGCTTTATATCCACTAGAAATACTCGCCTGCCCCACGGATATGCTTTATGCCCCCCAGAAGTGCCACTCTGCCCCCCCTGATATGCCACTCTGACCCCCAGATATGCTTTATGCCCAGTAGAAATACTCACCTGCCCCCCAGATATGCTTTATACCCCTAGAAGTGCCACTCTCTCCCCCGATATGCCACTCTGCTTCCTAGAAGTGCCACTCCCCGCCACTTACCAATGCACCTCAAAAAATATAACTATTTTTAATTTATTTTCATTTAGAATCACAGATTAACAACAAAGAGCCACTTATTTTATGTAAACCTAATGAGTAACTTTACAGGTTTACTCACAGGTATGCCTCTCAGGTTTTGTCTGTCTATTAACCATCAGTGATGATTCTCCCACTGTGGTAGAGAGGGTTCTGTTCAAATGGGACATGTATTAAAAGAAAAAAAAATACCGTATTTGCTCAAATATAAGACAAGGTTTTTTCACAGAAAACACTTCCCTCGTCTTATATTCAAGGTCGTCTTAAAATTAGTCCTCAAATAGAGGTCTGACTATAAAACTAAAATCCAGATCCCCGCTGCACTGCAGGGGACCTGGATCCTCCTCTCTGGCAGCCGGTGGTTGTCTGCGTGTACCGCATGCATGCATTTTTCTCAATAGTATTTATTAAATATGAAAAAATAGTTTACACGGAAATTAGTGTTTATTAGTAAACCATTTTTCTGATAGGGTAGTCTTATATTCATGAAAAGAAATATTAAATAACCATGCAGATATCAGTCCCCAGTGGCTCTGTGTACTTCCTCCTTCTGACGCCACATGAGGTCTGGCTTTATAACACGCAGTACCGGTACATTTGTGTTTATTATTGCTTTCTTTTATACCAGCCCATCACTTTATTTGTTTTTTTTTGTAGTCTTATATTCAGGCTTTTTCTTTTTTTCCTAAATTAATATTCACATTCGGGGGTAGTCTTTTAATCAGGGTCATCCTATAATTGAGCAAATATGGTACATGTTGATATATTCTCATACTAGGGCCAGTAAATATTTCACTTTCCCATCTATATCAGACAAATAACCAGTATCTTTGTAATAATAACAAAGGCTGCCTGGTAGTTGATAATACTCCTGATCTAATTATGTTTCTGTGTATAAATATCTGTTCTGTTGTCGATAAACTATAATTCTACAGCAGAGCTACTCAGTCTTCGTCACAACACTCACACACTGAATGGGTATAGTAGTGGCACTCACAAGCTGAATGGGGACAATGGTGGCAGTCACAAGCTGGATGGAGGCAATGGTGGCACTGTGGGACTGCTGCTTCTGCACCTCACAAGGCAAAATCACCACACAAACAAAATGAAAGAGGAAAAAAAATTACCATAAACGTGTGTTTATCCTCTGCATGCACCAGGCAGTTATAGCACTGCTGCCTCCTTGCCAATAATGGGTGGTCACTTGATCTCTACTTGACCGTGCATCTCAAAGAATCCAGTGTCTTCAGGGGTAACAGAATGTGAAAAGTGCAGCCTGGCATGTAAGTAACTATCGCAATGGATCCAATTAGCTTGCTCTAATGACGATTGCCTTATACAGGCTGACAACTACCCAGGTGTCTGGGATTTGTTGAGCCCTGGCTTAACTTGACTGACAACTAAACTTCTTAGTAAATAGACCCCAACAGCAAAAAAGGCAAACCAGAAGCCAAATCTTAATTCCTATAACCCATCTAAGATAAACATTAATTCTATTTTTGGTGGTACACCATTTCGTTTTTATTGTATTTCTGGTGGTGAATGTTGTAGCTTTGTCATTACATTAAGTATTCTTATACTATGATGAAGCACTGAGCCAAAAAAGCTAAGTCACTGTGACACATGCTTTCTTTCTTTCAAGCTATTGAAGGTGAATTAACTTCATATTGCAGGATAAGCTATAGATAAGGATAGAGCATTGTTTGTCCTATAGAGAGTAAATATTTAAACAGAAATTATGTAGTGGAGAGAAGGAGGTCATATGTTTTCTGAGGGTGCTTACAAAGTATGTTCTCCTTCCTAAGACGGATGGAAATGGGAGGACTGGGTCTATAAGCACATATACTTGGAAACATGATCATTTTAATTTACTAGGTTACTGTGTTACTAAGTACTGAAAGTGGAAGCATTTATGCTAGATTTATTTCCGGCAAATATGAAAAAAAATATGCAGTAAAAACAAGAGACACAGAGAATCCATATTTTCCACTTACCAACATTTTTTTAATATTATTCTCTGGTGTTGTTGACAAATACCATGTCAATTTTTCATGTTTTTATTTATAGATTGGTAAATATTGCTGCAGTTTAGCCTTTATCGAGGGAAACCTAAATAATTGTTTGAAGACACGTTAAGCTATTTGCAAGCGGCTACTCATCTTTTTGCCGGTTTTCATAAGTAAGGAAACAGCCAGGGACGTTCCTGTAGACCTCCTGATAAGGGGTCATGTAGAGGTCAGGGTTTAGAGATAGGTCAGGCAGGCTAGGTAATATAAAAAAAAATGTGTAAAGAACTTTCTGGCTGCGCTTGTGCTGCTTAGTGTTGCCGCCTTTTTTGTGCGCCTGAGGGCGCCGCGCGCCGCTTAGTTACGCCCCTCTTAGTTGCCCTATAAATAGAGCGTTCCTGAGGTATACCTCACTTACCTGTGGCGAACCGCTAGCTGTTTGCACTGACCTGTTGCGTCTGGTGAGCAGCAGCATAGCGGGAGAGCCAAGGGAAGAAGATGGAGGAGCTGCTTTTGAGGCGCCCACCCCCACCCAATTATTATCTGTATATTTATTTATGTCGTGGCGTTTATTGAGTTAAGGTTGCCCCTTGTTATAAAAAAAAAAAAGAGAGTAAAAAAGGCGTGAACCGGTGGTGTATTGTGCTGTCCTGGCTTTAGGGCGGATGGCATTGAAAGGGTTAAATTATGATTGCACTCTGGAGCTTGGGCCAGGAGTGTTTTTTATGGTTACAAAGTTTCAAGGTTATGTGTGTAAGTTGTTGATTACATTGTAAGCTAAATAAAAGACCACGGCCTGTTTATCCAATATGAAGTTTCTGGTGTCTTTATTTGTTACATTTTTAGTTATGGTGTGTGTGCTAATATTTGTCAATGTCTGGTTTATATCCCTTACAATCACATGAGAACCACACAAAATGCTGGCATGTGGGATGCCAGAACCCTATCCATAGAGGCAGTATGCTGGGCGCCTCATCCCCAACAGCAGTCGGAACTGAAAATACTTTACTAGTCACAACCGAAAATACTTTACTGTAAGTGTACTAGTACATAAAATAGCCTTTGTCCTTAAGGTGTTAAAGTAATAAATGCCTTCCCCATTGCTCACAGCAGTACTTATCACCATATTCCTTTTCTGTTACAGACAGAGACCTAAACCCAAAGGTCAAGGCAAATTATTATGCCTTCTTAATTGAAAGACTTGTTTCCGTATGAAGGAGATTGCATGTTGCAATTTTGTGACAAAATGTAGTGTAAAAAATACAGCGCCTGATTTGCTATTTTTCGGTAATTTGCATGACTGTTCGAAAACGAGGAAGGACCCAAATGAAACAAACAAAAATGAAACAGAGGGCTCCAAATTTTAATTTGCATTTTGTTTTTTCGCACTCACTTACACTCTCTCTCACACTCTCACAACTACAGGAAAAAATATTTTAAATAAAAGCTACAAGTCACTTTGTATTATGGCATCTTGTTTTAGGAAGGAAGATGGAGATGTGTTTGGAAACATAATAAAGATGAAATGGGAATAGAACTATAGGGATGTAAGATCACAAAAAGTGTGATTTTGAAAGGAACTATAAAATGTAAGCACTAGTGCGCCAGAGGAACTTGTCTTTATTCTAAAACACAAAGAATAAGTATTAAAACATTAATCATTTTTTGTTTAGTTTTGGCATGTAAAATATGATCACTGTAAATAAAAGAGAACAAATTGTTTCTGTACCTGGCAGCAAACAAACCGTGCTTTACCTTTGCTTCTTTCAAAATCTCTTTCAAAAGTAACTTGGCATAAAAAGAAGAAAATCATCCTTCAGTATAATATGTAATAATATATATATATAATATATATATATACTGCATATATACGCACATTACCATTTTAGATCACTTTTTTCGTGAAAACATTTCCAGCTGTGCTAAAGTGTATTGCTAGGCCTTGGGAATTATTTTACATTGTAGCTACACTATGCAGGCTATACGTCCTCTTAGCAAATATGCACATACGTATGGCCCTGCCTATAAAAGTCACATGACTAAGATGATGTCAATAAAACGGTGAAATCACACACACAGTGAGATTACAACAGCCAGAAAGCACAGAGACTGCAAGAAACAAGGGACTCGGTTACAACAAGGATCAAGAAACATGGATTTCCTCCCAAACATCTCTGCAGGAACTTGGATCCTTCTTATTCTTTTCCTGGCTCTCTTAGCTATGTAAGCAGACTCTTGTTTGTATTATGCTTTGTTCGTGGTGGGTATTAACCCTTATTAGTTGTTACCTACAGCCCTTAAAACAAAGGTGGTTTAATGTAGACTTCATTTAGATGTTGGTCACTGGGTTTGATTTTCCATAGTCTTACTTCCTATCGCTGTGGCTGGTAGAGTTGTATTAGTATTGTGATGCATTATTATTATTATTATTGTTTTATTTGACAAAAGTAGAATTAGACGAACATATTAAGGTGATACATTAGGTAAGTAGGGGAAATATTGTTAATTTGTAATATTTTTGGTTTTAGGTCTTGCACAACCATTTTAGTGATCAGCAACAAAGTGACAACAATAATAGTGCAATATTGTAAAAGCACAATATTCAAAAAATAAATAAATTGCACAAACATACAATGAAAGGAAGGCCCATCACAAATTGCAGTAAAATTTTCTTTTAATATCTTCTTTAAAATCTGGAAGATCAAAGAGACTCCAATGGTGCAATTTGTGATGGGCCTTTTCATCCTATGTTATGCAATTTATGTATATATTTTAATATTATGCCTTTGCAATATTGCACTATTATTGTTGTCACTTTTTTTCCCAAGTACACGCGGCCCAAGTTGTGTTGATCATTAAATGCTTTGTTTAGTTCCCAGTAATGCTTAGCGTGTCTGATTCGTCTACAAAGATGGTTACGTCCAAACTTTATTAAAAAATAATGTGTATCTTAATCATAGGTTACTATAACTTTTTAAAAGTCTTTTCTTATATTCATAATTTCTTCTTCCTTAGTTACGGGATCTGGCCATACCGATTTTTCAAAAAGTATGGGATTCCAGGACCGAAACCATTGCCTTTTATTGGGACCTTTCTTGAAAACAAGCAGGTAGGTGATAGGTACATTATCTCCAGTTCACATGTCTTCTCTTATTGATGTATCTTAAATAGTAGACAGGAGAACATTGTGGTAACCTGCCTATTTAGATACAGGATAGCAAAGGTTTGCCTGTCATAGTCTAAGACAGAATACCACATAGTCTAATAGAGGTGATTTTATTAGATATATTACAAAAAGTCTTAATGAAAACATGTATGGGATAGGCATAAAGCGATCTTTAATCTAAGACAAGGCCAAGGACTGACCATCAGGAAAAATGGGCGCACTGCCATTAACTACTATGCGTCTGTGGGAAGCTTTCTTGGTAATATAAGCAGGAACTATGAATACTTGACTTTTTGTTTACTTATTTTTTACTTTTTATTTATTTGATTTTCATAGAGAGAGAAACAATTTTACCTCCTCACTGTGATAACCATGGGTACTCTAAAGAGCCTTTGTATTGTATTATAATTATTATATTGTTGCATTCCTGTTTGAGAACATTATCCTTAGATAACCTCTAGTATCCACCCTCTATGTCAGTGATCTCCAAACTCGGCCCTCCAGCTGCTGCAGGACTACATCTCCCATAATGCTCCTTCAGCTAAGGGGCTGGCTTAGGAGTATGGGAGATGTAGTCCTGCAGCAGCTGGAGGGGCGAGTTTGGAGATCCCTGCTCTAGTAAACAGAGACTTATTTACCATAGTAACCACAGTTAAAAAAAAAGTACTTTCATGTTCACAGATAATCTATGTGACCAAACTCCTAGTTACATAGTTCATAAGGTTGAAAAAAGACCTAAGTTCATCAAGTTCAACCTTTCTACCTAACCTTCCTATTCTTGATCCAAAAAAGGCAAAAAAAACCCTAATTAAGCTAATTCGAATTCTGCCAATTCTGACTGCAAGAGGCAATCGGATTTCTACTTGGATCAAGAAGCTCTAAAATATTAATGCTATTCTATTTATAGCCCTGTATTTCATGCCTTTCTAAAGAAAAAAGTGTATCTGTCTGCAATGCTACTATGGTTAAAGGTAATATGCATATATTGCCCATAAGCTAATTAAAAAGCCTGCTAAAACAAGTTGTTTAAATAAAAAGGAACACTTTTATAATATACTGTCTTTTTAATGTGAAAGCAATTTTTCATATTACTACAGTCTAAAGTCTGGTAACTAAGTTAGTGTTTGCTTTGGATAGGGTTTAGCGACCAGGTTTCTAATAATAAACCTAAGCAGGGTAAGGCTGGCTCATTCATACACACTCATGTTCATAAACATATACTCTTACTAGCACATACACAGTCAAATTAACACTCTCACACACTTATTCATACACACTCACTTTCACACTAACACACATGTGCTGACAAACACACACACTAATTAACTCATTCTAACACACACACACACACACACACACTTGCTTTATGATCATACCCTTACCTTGTCTGGAGCCTTCTTTATTGCTGCTCGTATACACTGTGTGAGCAGCTCTGCTGTTTTCGTAGGGTCACGTAACATCACATTATGGGACCCAACTGCGTTGCCACTTCTGTGACGTGGACAGGCCCAGTCCTCAAGTGTACCTTTTTCTGCTGCTTCACTTAAAAAACTAAGCCCACACTGAATGCAGTCAGTTCACATCTACGAGCATTATCTTCTGAAAATCAACCTGTGTTGTATGGAGTAAACAGATCATCTATACATTTTTTTATTTTATCTTTTTGTGTTCAGCTATTTTTCATTTTTAAGACATTTTATTTTTACATTCCATAGGAATCCTTTATTTTCTGACAACTTACCACTGATCGTACATGCCTAGTATTTTTATTGTTATCTTTGTTATGCAAACAGAATACTATGCCAAATGGTGTTTCCTGATTGCAGGTTGCATAAATGTACCTTCTTGTGTTTTTTTTAGTAGGTATCAGTACAAAAGCATGGGACCGAAGATGAATTGTAGAATAGATGAGATGTGTACAAGAAAAATCTTGATAAAAAGTAGAAATAAAAAAAAATAAACGGGTGCATATGTAGTGATAGGTACACAACAGGGAGATTGTAGCATTGAAAAGCTTTACTTATAAGCTCAGAATCATTCCTGGAGCACTAAATGGGATAGAAAAGTAGTGGGACAGAGATAGAGCTAAACGGTTAGGACATTTGGCAATGGCACACGTTAAAGCACACTTTTTATGTTTGTAATTTTTACCATAAAGCTATATAGATTGTGGAGCCTGGTATTCTCTGACTATGTTGACTATGTGATAAATGCATAGTTATAATACTGTTGCCTCGATGTATAGTCTGCAGTTAACACACATGTTTTTTGTTCAGGGTGTCTTTGAATTTGACATGGAATGTTTCAAGAAATATGGAAAAATATGGGGGTAAGTTCACAACATTCAACATTTTTACTGCCTTTTTTTTAAAGAAATATATATTTTTTAATATCATAGGAACGACTTTATTGGTCGCCAGCAGGGGCCTCATCTAGCATCAACCAATCGGTTGATGCCAGAGGAGGCCCCTGCAGGCGACCAATAGAGTCGCTTGCATGGCCCTTTAATTCCTGACAGCGAACCTATGGATTTCCGCTCCAGTTAACCCCTGCGATGCTGCGTAGATAAGGTAGGCTAGATGGGGAAGGGACCAGGGAGATTAGTAAATGAAGACAAACACAATTCTTCGTGTTGTGTGTCTTCGTATATGTTTTGCCGCCTCCATGTACGTATGTTCACCTCAGGTGCAGCTGCGAGGGGGGTGCATCCGCCCGATCAGCAGCCTGCAGAGCTGGTTGGGGAGATCACAATCCCCCTAACCAGCCCAGCATTAGGGAGCGTCATCCCCGCACTCTGCATCAATAGCCGGCACAGAGTGATTATGGAGCACAAGAGCAGGGGCTTGGAGTGACAGACCTCGTGCACCCACAAAAGGATATAGGATGGAGGATATAGGATGGAGGATGAGAAAGAGAAAGGTAATAGATGGGGAGAAAGGGGTGTAAGGGGAGTGTATGTATATATATATACAGTATATGTGTGTGTTTGTGAGCTTGTGTGTGTATGGGCAGGTGTGTGATTTTGAACACATTTCTATGTTAACACTTCAGAGCTACAGCATGGTTCCCTGTGTAATTTTCTTTCCAGCTTTGCAGGACAATAATAGATATGTAGCCAGACTCCACACAGTTCCATTCCACATCTCAGACCTTCTTTATAATAAGTGTATTTGTGTGTTTGTAAGCTGGTGTGTGTATGTATATACATATGTGTGTGTTATGGCAATGTATGTGTATATGCATGTTAAAGAACAGGTGTGTGTAAGGGCAGTGTAAGTGAATATACGTATTAATGGGCAAGTGTGTGTAAAGGGAGCGTGTATGGGTAGGTGTGTGTAAGGGCAATGTGTGTAAGAGCAGTGTAGGTATATGTGTGTTTGTAAGCTTTTGTGTATATCTGTATGTGCATATGTGTGTAAAGGTAGCAGTGTGTAAGGGCAGTGTATGTGTATATGTGTGTTTATTGGCAGGTGTGTGTAAAGGCAGTGTAAATTGTGGGGCACAATTTTCCTTTCTTGCCTGGTGTGCAAATGTTGCTAGCTACGGCTCTGTCTGGTTGTCGTTACAGAAACCAGGAAGGACTTCTACTAAAGTCACTAAACCGGATGGATTTATCCTAGCAAACATCAGTGGTCAGATAGCATACACATGATTACATGTACCTTGTCACAGTAACCAGAATGGAAGTTCTACTGATCATATGCATGAACCATTTTGTGGTATTCCCCTTACTTTCATTAAAAGCAGATGGGCAGAAGTTAAACGAGACATAAGTTAAATTCCAATAACTAATGAATACTGGCATTTATTTTCATCCAGACAAATATGAATTAAACACAAAAATACAGTTGCAGTCATACATTACACTAATAATTGAGTACAATAGAATCTTTGGATTTCTTCCTCTATGCTGTATATAAACAAAGAGGAGGACTACATTCAGTGAGTAAGTCACCAGATGATTTTTCATTTTTTTTTAATGAATTCAATGCATATGCATGTGGCTTCTGCAACATGATAATGGGTTTGGCCAAAAAGTAATTATGCCAGGCGCAAGATATCTAATTTTTACAGAGCAAACATTATGAAAAGTTTCCTTATTTTATAACTACAAGAAACATAATCAGTCCAAGGAATTCAAGATTAATTAAGAGATGCAATAAAGTACAGCAGGGTTATTGCTAGGTTTACCTAGAGGTTCAACACCTTTTCTCCAGTACCCTCTCCATCAAAATGTCATACTAGTTCCCAGTGATATAACAGTGGAAGGTTCGGTTAGAGAGGTGCAAGTGGAGATCAGGAAGGCAACAGAGTGAGATGTTTTCTACTAACGATAAATAATGTTGTCCCTTCTACAATCACATCTTCCCCTCCAACCCCACACGTCTTCCACACAGTGACAAGAAAACAAGAAGAATCGTAGGGAATAATGGAATAATGCTGGCCCTTCAATACCTCTATGAAATGTAATCCATTCCCAACAAAACATGCACAACCCAGAAAAAAATCAGAAGATATAGAATTTTTATAAATTTTTAAAATTTAGCTGCAGCAGCAGTGATGTCAGAAACAATTTGTGAATGTTTGAATCATAGGAAAGGATTTATAGAGTTACAAATATATAACAATTCAAATTGTTATATAGCGACTCAGACCTTCACGATTGGTAACTTCCTGCATTGTATATCTGTGGGTCTGACTGATGAGATTTGTTTGTTCTTGTTTTGACAGATTTTATGATGGACGGAAGCCAATACTTGCTGTGATGGATCCTGTAATCATAAAAGCAATCTTAGTCAAAGAGTGTTACACCCTCTTCACCAATCGAAGGGTATGTTACCGAATAAAATAACATATCAGCAGAACCTCAAGTGTTGGTTACATTAAAACATACATACCCTCGTCCGCCCATCCTTCCAGCAGTACGTAAGGAGGAACTCCTCACGTCTCCTGCAAGTCTGATGCCACTGCAGGGTCACGTGATGTAACATAATGTGACCCAGTTGCATTCTTGTCTCCTTGTGCCGGTTCAAAATTGTTTAGGGAGGGCCCTTCTGACCTGGACCGGCTCAGTCCAGGTCGCATGGGCCCTTTGAACAATATTGAAACAGCAGGAGTAGGCCACTTATACCCCTTAAATTACGCCACTCTCCTGCTGCATAGCCCAAGTGCACTTGAGGTATAGGTCACAAACTGATAACTGAATATTCTCCTTCAGGATTTTCTGGTAGAGAACAGAATTTATGATTCCATCAATTATGGCAAGTCACCCATAGCAGCCCCAGACCATCACACCACCATTTTGACTGTTGGTATGATGTTCTTATTGCAGAATGTTGTGTTAGCTTTATAGCAGATCTAACAGGACTCATTTGTTCACAGAATATTATTCTAAAAGTCTAGATGTTTTTGGCAAATGGGATGAGCCTTTGTGTTCTTTTTTGATAAGCAGTGGTTTTTGCCTTGTAATGCTCCCATGAATGTTATTTTAGCACAATCTCTTTCTTATTTTGGAATTGTGAACACTGAACTTACCTAAGGCGAATGAGTCCTGCAAGCCTTTACATGATACCCTGGGGTCTTTTGTGACCTCCTGGATAAGTTGTTGATGCACTCTTGAAGAAATTTTGGTAGGTTGACCACTCCTTTAGAAGGTTGGCTGTTGTTCCACATTTTCTTAATTTGTAAATAATAACTCTCACCATGGTTCGTCATAGTCCCAGAGCCTTAGAAGTGGCTTTTTTAACTTTCCAGACTGATTGATGTCAATTACTGTTTCTCATCTGTTCTTGAAATTAAAATATACAAATAATTCAAGTAAAAAATAAATGCATCTAGTATTATATTAGCTTGGTGTTAGTAAACAAATATGCTTTCTATTTGCATTAGAACTTTGGGTTGAATGGTCCACTGAAGTCTGCTGTTTCTATTGCTGAAGATGAGCAGTGGAAGAGAATACGTACAGTCCTGTCACCTACATTCACTAGTGGGAAACTAAAGAAGGTAAATGTTAAATTTAATGATAAAGGTAAAATTACATTTCTGCATAGAAATGGGGTACAGTGTACCCCATTTCTAAAATCTAAAAAAGGGAGCATGAGATCTGAAAGAACTTGTTTTTAGAAACATTTCACTTGTGCAAAATAATCCATATATTCATTTTCACCACTGTTTCAGATGTTTCCTCTAATCAAGCACTATGGAGACCTTTTAGTGCAGAACATCCAGAAAAAAAATGATAACAAAGAGCCTCTTAACATGAAGGAGTGAGTAAATATATTTAGCATTCAGGTGATCTGTTTACACGCATTGTCTGCCACAGTTAGCCAGTTAGTACCCTGTGCAGGAAATAGTTTTAAAGTAATGGCCATTTTCATTTTTTTTTACATAACTGTTCCTTTATATTGTATATTGAATCACCCCTCCCCAGCCTTTCCAAACCTTGCCCCATTTTAGTTGAGTACACGGTAGCCTGGTTATCAGGCTACCATGCCATTGGCGGAGGTGGATCCTGGCAGAGTTTGATCACTCAGAGTTTGATCAAACATGTGATCACTCAGGGAGAAAAAGTTCATAACTGTCCTTTCATAAAATGACAAGATTTTATCCAATTATCAGAATGCATGCACCCGCTCTCAGCGCAGCCTAGGGTCTAGACTAAGTATAGATATTATAAAATTAAATTATACCTTATAAAAAGGTAATTATATATCCACTTTAAGATGTACCTTTTTGTGAACAATGATATTTTGATGGTTATACCTATCATAGTATTCAGTCCCTGACTTCTGGCACACTGGGTGAATGCCTGGTGGCCAACAGAATCTTATACTTACCAATACTGCCACTCCAGTGACAGATTGGGTGCTGTAGCGTGCAGGCTTGAACATCTCCCGTCTGATATCTCACTGATGCATATAAATGTGACTGATTATGCTATACATCTGTGGTAACACAATCTTTCTTCACTCAGTATATTTGGAGGGTACAGCATGGATATTGTTCTTAGTACGTCTTTCAGTGTAAAGGTGGATTCCATGAACAACCCCAATGATCCATTTGTCACCAATGCGAAACAGCTTTTCACCTTTTCCTTTCTCAGTCCTCTGTTCTTACTTACAAGTAAGTTATTCACAATTTAGTTGCAGTACCGTGATATTTATTTTCTCTTCTAACTGCTAAAACATTTTTTTCCAGTTTTGTGCCCATTCTTGGTTCCTCTTTTGGACAAGATGAACTTAAGTTTTTTTTCTATGAGCGTCCTTAATTTTTTCATGGATGCCATAAAGAAAATCAAGAAAGAAAGAGAGGGAAGCACTCAGAAGGTATGTGTCATGACTACGATAAATAAAATACTTCATGCACCATCTACTTTGCTTTGTCTTTCTGAGGTCCCCACATTCAGCGTGTGCTAGTTAAAATTATTGCCCCCAGCTCTGCATGTCTGTGTCTTTAATATGGTAGTATTTGTAAATAGAAATAAACAGATAATTTAGTAATGCTGAAGTCTATGACAGTGTTCCTTTTCTCACTATATTGTCTGATCCTTTTATTCCCAGTAAAGAGGGAAGTAAAGGCTCAAACTACACTGCAGTATATTTATAGCTATTGTCCCCATTAAAAGTTCTAAACGAAAACCTTCCCTTAATCTTTTCAGAGTATCATCTGATTTGTCATCTTAAACCTGTCCTTCTGCACAATTTTTCCACATTTTAGGATCAAGTGGATTTCTTGCAGCTAATGATTGATTCTCAAAGTAAAGAAAATCCTTCAGACAAGGAAAATCATGGGTATAAAGGTGATACCAAAACGTAAAATGACTTTATACAATATAAAGCAGTGCCCATTATGGTACCCCTGTTCATTTGTGAATTATTTGGTATGATCATTTAATTGTAAAGAAACAGGTTTTGCACCCACTATTCTTACTATCCTTCCATATGTACTCTAGACAGAGCATTTGGTATGTACAGGTAATGGTATTTTATAGGAACCAGTTATAGAAAGATTTCCATATATTAAATAAACGTTTGTTTGGATAAGGAATCAGTTTGCAAACTACTGGTATAAAGCGGTCCTGTGTATGCTCAAGAGGGACAGAAGCCCACTAAAATGAAGTGGAAATCGAGCCAACTTAGTCAAAGCTCTAGGATAATTTCTATTCAGGATGGGGGAAAAACTTCAGTGGTCTGCAGAGGACCACATTCATTTTTCTTCTAATAATATTTTAGACATCCATGTAATAGGTATATAGGTATAGCATAGTTATTATTGTGCTGATCAATATTCATTATATGCTGTCTATTGAAAATATGATTAACCCAGGATCCTTATACACCATTATTACCAAGTCTTTGTAAAGTAGGTATTGAGATGGGATTGAAATAGGTTTTTAATGCCTCCCAATTGTTGTCCCGCTGAGCTCTACCCTCCTACTTTTCAGGACAGAGGTAGAGCTCCACAGGACAGCAGGATTCGGGACCGTGGGACTGCAGTCCTAATGTCATTCCCTGATGTAAAGGACACTGGAGAATGCATACTTCTCCAGGTGTAGAAGTTGGGAGGTATGGCTTTATTAAGCAGGGCCACACAGTCTTAACATGTCCTGAGTCCTGAGAGCAAATCAACATGTCTAATGGCACAGTTTACTTTACCAGACAGCCCCACTAATAGCATTATCTGCATTGTTTTTTATTGCATGATAGAGTGTAGCCAAAATAATTAACATATTGTGGACCTTATTTTCAGAATTGTCCGACTCCGAGATTATGGCCCAGGGACTAATCTTCATCATTGCTGGATATGAAACGACAAGCACGACACTCACTTTCCTGGCATATAACATTGCGACAAACCCAGATGTGCAGACAAAACTTCAACAGGAAATTGAAACGTTTCTGCCTGATAAGGTTTGAGAGCATTAGTGTCCTATTACTATAACCCAGTTGTAAACCATTATGAGTATAACATGAGAGCAAAACTATAGTTATAGGATACTGTTCAACTTGAAAAGATGAGAAGAATTGTGGTGCACACATGTAAGAACCGTTTGGCCCATGTAGGCAAACCATATCAGCCTTTAATCCTAAATTATTATGCTTATAGCTTTATACATGTTCCTTAACATGCTTTACGTTGTCTTTTTGCCCACTTTACCTAAATAATGATCCATGATATCTTTCTCATACATTTATGTTCATAGACTCCACCAACATATGATGTTGTGATGCAGATGGAATATCTGGATATGGTGATTAATGAGACCTTACGGCTCTACCCTGCAGCAGGTAGAATTGAAAGAGTTTGTAAAAAAACTACAGTTATAAATGGAGTAACAATCCCAGGAGGAGTTGTCACTGTAATCCCAGCTTTTGTTTTGCATCGGAACCCAGAGATCTGGCCAGAACCAGAGGAATTCCGACCAGAGAGGTAACTTAACTTAACCATGTTATAACCTTATAATAAATTGTAAAAGCGTGTTTCTTGTGGTTATAAAAGTTACCCTTGTAGCAAAGAGCACTTATTTCTTGCACATTAACCTAATTCATACTAGTAGAAAATAGAATTGCTTTGCTTCACTTTTACCATCAATATGATGCAACATTGGCCAAATCCCTTCACCAAATACCCCAAAATAGCCAGGAAAATGTATTTTGTTGTTTCGTGTGGTTAAAGTCCATTTATCATTTTAAGAAACTTTTGTATTCAGTAGTGCTCCTGCAGAAGGGAGCCACTGAAGCAGGTTACCACAGAAGCAAGCAAAAAAGCAATGTTTCCATGGTAACTACAGCATGAGCATTGATATCTAACATTCTGCCAGCTCTAATACTGAAATGTTGATCAGAATAACATATATCACAAAATTATGTAATAGCCTCCAGCTTTGGAAACCTCAGGCATGACCTCCCCTGCTTCCAGGTGTCCCCATGGTGCAGTTAATATGAGAAACTTAGTTCTCTGTTGGCATGTCTAACATGTGTTGGGTTACTTACACTTGTTTATAGATGATACTAGTCTTTTGAAATATGAACAATAACACAAAGTTCCTTGTATTGTTAGGTTCAGTAAAGAAAACAGAGAAAACCAAGACCCATACGCATTCCTGCCCTTTGGAGGTGGGCCCCGAAACTGCATTGGAATGAGATTTGCTCTACTAAACATGAAACTTGCCATTGTTTCTTTGCTTCAAAACTTCACATTCCGGACTTGCAGCGAGACTCCTGTAAGCTATCATTTTTACTTGAAACTGTGACAATACAGTATCTATCTGCGTTATGTGTAGAGAGTAACTATTGTGCAAAGTTCAAAATGGAAGCCTTACAACCGTGGTGACCAATGAATCGTTCCTGCTGACTAGACCATTTCATTAGTTGCTATAGTGATAAGACCACTTTGAAATTGACCGAATGCATAGAGCGTCAAATAGAAATCCCTATTGTGTTTAAAAACAATCTATAATTGTGTGGGTATGCTAAAACACAAATTGGGGAAATCTTTATTGGACCTTTTGTAAACATGTCAATAAGGAACTTTTTGTATTCTTTTCTTTTGCAGATCCCTCTAGAAATTGACACTCGAGGATTCTTAAAGACTACAAAGCCTGTAATTTTAAATCTTGTATCTAAAGAAGCTAAGAAGTCAGAGGAGTAAACTCTGGAAAATCATTAGGGCAGAAGATGTATCAAAAACTTGCAATAAAGAATCCACAATTTTTGAAAGAATAAATTGATTTATTACTGTATAAAAACTGGAGAAATAGTGATGGTTTAATAGTCATCTTACATACTATCTTAGGTGCAAACACTGCTAGTATAGTGGTCAGGGTTCCTTCATCACCTATGTATAGAGGAAAATTTGTAATGCTACTTAGCAAAAAATAAACCAAAACAATAGTACTACAAATTCTCACATATTGAGACAAGAATTTGATGTTCTGTTTTGTAGTGAATCTGTCTTGCAGTTACACCAGCTACCTACGCTATACATTTCACCACTTTGACCACTTGAACACTTATTGTTTTCTTAAAAGGTACAATTCAGTATAGATATTTATTACCTGTTTATTTGTACTCATGCATACATAAAATGCAAAAGTATAAAGTGGACATTCCAGAATCTCTCAAGATTATATATATATATATATATAGCTGTGTGTATACCTCTTTTAATGATATGGTTTTACATATCAGTATGCATAATGACAATCATATGTTCCTTAGCAGGTCTAACTATTAGGTGAACACAGCTTCAGATGAACAACACATGACATAGTACACCATGTCATGATTTATTCAACAAAAATAAATCCAAAATGGAGAAGCCTTATGTTTCATTAGCTTGTAGAATCCCCTTCAGCAGTAATAATTTGAAGTAATCATTTTCTGTCCCATCATTGTGTACACAAGTTTACCACTTTGACATATCTGCAGTATAAAGCATGAGCAACCTTTCTTAATATGAAAGTCATCTAATTTTCTTTTTATCATTTTGTACAATTTCTTGATATCTAGTTGAGTAGCTCCACCTGATGGTAAAAAGTAGATATGCAAAAATACCTTTATGTGCCACTTTGATTAAATACTGCATAAACATTGCAGTGTGTGAGAAACATTCCTTGCTATGAGGTAAAGCTCTTCCAATAATACATAGTTGCACAATTATATCATGTTCCATCTATGTGACTTACTGTGTTTAGGAACAGCCACCACAAAGTGCGTAAAAGTCTCTTTGCTGATCCTATAGCTGAAGAGATCCAAACTTCCACTGGCATTAATATCAGCACAAAAATTTTGTGGCGGGAGCTTCATGGCTGAGCAGCTCAATGCAAGCATCACATTACCAAGTACAATGCTAAGCATTGGATCAGATGGTGGAAAGCATGCCACCACTGGACTCTGGAGCAGTGGAAGCGTGTTCTGGGCTTGGTGGAAGCGTGTTCTGGGTTTGGTGGATGCCAAGAGAATGTTGCCTGCCTCACTGCATTGTGCCAACTGTAATGGGATAATGGTATGGGGCTATGGGATTGGGCCCTTTACTTCCAGTGAATGGAAATCTTAATGCTTCAGTATACCATGACATTTTCACCAATGCTATGCTTCCAACTTTGTGGGAATGTTGCAAAACTACTACACCAGGCCAGAAAGAAAAGTGTTTCTACATTTTTTCCTACTCCGCTGATCTGTCTCCATTATTCTACTCTCCTGGAGTACTTTCTAAAAAGGGCTGAGACACGGCGTGCCCCACAGGGTCAGCCTCTTCTCCCATTCCTTCAATCAAAATCAGTACAAAAGAGGAGAAATGTTAGAACATAATCTAAAACTAGAGACTCAAAGGTTTAGATTTAATGTAGGGAAGTTTTACTTTACAGCTAATACAGCTAATACAATGAGGGAATTGCGGTGAAGTCCTCTCCCCCGATTGGAGGATCAGGGAAAGGACAACATCGGACATGCTACCATATTGCCCTGAGTTCAAGTGAGGGCAAAATGACGGTACTTTCAGCCATATCCTCTCAGGATGTCACTGTAAGTGCTGCCATTTTTTTGGAAATTACCACCAGATTATTTCCACAGAGATGCAGACAATGATAGAAGAGGAAGAAGATGTGGATGTAGTTGGCAGAAGGGCAATTTGTCATCAGAGCAGGTAGGGAAACACTAAGAGAGTGTAAAAGAGAAAGTAAACGAGACTGAGTGAGAGTGAATGTAGACACTGGGCATCAAATTTTGTTCCCAATACAAAATTCCCCCAGAATTGACGTCTAAAGTGAGTGGGCAGGGAATGTATTTCTTTGCCCGAAAACAAATGTGCCAAAAATGAACAGAAAAATTTCTCTGAGTTTTTTTGGGCCATTTGCACATGTCTAGTTTCTATGCTGTATGCTGACATGCTGCTCTAGCAATAAATCAGAGTGATATAAAAAAAACAAAAAAAACATAATACAACAATACAATAAAATTATATGAGCCTTGTCTTTTTTAAAAAATAAATAACCCTATACTGGCAGCAGATTTATTGTTAGAATATATAAGAAAATACCCACATGCTCTCCTTTCTTTTCTATTAGGCAGGGATTGAATTATTTTATTCTTACCACCAACCGATCCAATGTATTCTGTCTCTTTCTGTTGTCAATGTTATGCGTGGTTGCACATACAAGTACATAGAGCAAAGTGAAGTGCTGATGATCAGCGCAGGCGCTGATTGACAGGCTTCCTACACACAGAAAGTGATTGTTAAATTTCTTGCATGTGTTGGCAGTCTGAGGGTTGAACACAACTACAGAGCACTGGTCTGAGCCAAAGAGCTGTAACGAGCCAAGGAATAACCTGATGATTACTGAGAACAGAAGCTGTGATCAAGTTACTTTTGTTTCCAAGTGAGCTACAAAAATGATTCTGCCATTTGTACCAAAGAGGACTCCTTTCATCTCTGAAGTCAATGTTTTCATTATAAAAACACCCATCTAGTTTACGATTATACAAACCGAGAGAGCAATTGCAGGTGAGAACAAAGTCCATAGTCTTTTTATGGAAAGCCCTTATTATAAAAGATCAGTAGAGTTATTACAGGGTCAATATAGAGGAAGGAGACAAATTGAGGGGGCCTTACAATAAATCATACATTGGGCTAACTTTAATACCAGACTTAACTCTTTCAAAAGTATCTGAATATGAATTCTGGCATAGATTACAACTGAAAAATTATATAAAACTATGATTTGTTTTTAAAGAATCTACACCATTTCTTTCACTTGGTTCGAGCTAATTATCGCAATACAATTGTTTGTGATAGATTCATCTCCAGCATTGAATCCAGCATTGTATTTTATTGGATGTGTAATATGTGTACATGGGATGTTTGGTCTGCATTATGTATGTTATGAGTTGTGACGGAAGCCTCCATCCCTGGAGCCACTGGAGAGGCCTGACTGCCAGCCTCCTCCCTATTGACTATGGGCCCTGGGTTTGTAAAGACTTCTGTGGCTACCCCCAGCAGTATCATCTCATCACTGGCTGAGGGGATTATCTCCAGCAGACAGCCAGGATCTGCCACCAGGGAGTGACCACCATTGTTTTAGTTTAATGTATAAATCAGTCTCCCCCCTATTGTATTGTTAATCTCGTTACTGCCCCTGTTGTCTCTGGGAGGCAGATTAAGGGGGCGGTTTGTGTCCCAATATCTTGTTTTATGTTAATGTGTGTTTTGCTGGATATATCCAGCTCTGTGTGTCCAAAATAAATCAGTCTTCGTTTGGTTTTACCCTACACTGAGTCTCGGCTAGTGACTGGGGAACCGGGGAAAGTGTGTTGTCCCAGGCTAAGAAGGCACAAGACAGCGGAGGTAGTCGGTCGGACTAGCCAGCTCCGTGACATGAGTGTTTGGTGGGTTATGTGCCATTAAAGTTCTGTGGAAAAAAGTATTTAATTGCGCAAGCCGAACTTAATTGTTGACCGCTAACAACTTTTGTTTTGTTAAGGCGCAAGAGGAGGCAGAGACTTGATTTTCCTAATATTCTTTATTTTGTTGAAACCAGTTGGATCAACAGTGTGCAAAACCCCCCTGGTTGGTTGCTATAAAGAATATTCCATCTACACAATATCTTAGATGATCATTTTTGTAGAATAACAGATATTAATATTAATTTTGCCAGATTTAAATGGCTGTTGAAATTATACAACACATTTTAAATTTAAGACAAAATCTGGACAGGTGGCACCCATAACTACAACATGCTTGTGGTTCTTAATTGCACTGTGGCTTTATTGTTGTCTATCAGCTAAATTATTAAGGAGGTATTATATCTGCACCAGCCTATTTGTCAGCAACCACAATGAACAGATTGATCTTAAAATAATATTCTGATAATTAAGCACAAATGTACAGTGCTATGTTATACAGTACGCTCAAACTATCCAGTCTATCAAAATACCTTTTATAGTTATCATTAGCCACTGTGAGAAAATAATACACTAAATTGGATACAAAATGGACAGTGTCTGGTAGCTTTATTTTAAATAGAACTCATTTTCTAATTTGGGTTTTTAGGATAATGAAATCAATATTGTTTGCTTTTTAAATATATTTTTGCAACTACAAAGTGCTTCAAAAGTTTATGAATAAGAAATTATTTGGGAAGATATAAACTTTTTTCCTTGTCTATGTCTCATGTTTGATATGAGTTCTCGTCATTCATCCATCATTCCTTCAGTCGTGACCAGTTTCTCAGTCCTCGACGATGAAAAACATCCCCACAGCAGGATGCTGCCACCACCATGCTTCACTTTGGATGGTGTTCTTGGGATGATGAGAGGTGTTGGGTTTGTGCCAGACATAGCATTTTCCTTGATGGCCAAAAAAACATTTTGGTCTCATTTGACCAGAGTACTTTCTGCCATATGTTTGGGGAGTCTCCCACATGCCCGTTGGTGAACAGCAAACATGTTTGTTTATTTTTTCTGGCACCTCTTCCATAAAGCTCAGCTCTGTGGAGTGTATGGCTTAAAGTGTTCCTATGAACAGGTACTCCAATCTCCACTGTGGAGCGCTGCAGCTCCTTTAGAGTTATTTTGTTCTCTTTGTTGCCGCTCTGATTAATGCCTTGCCTGGTTCATGAGTTTTGGTGGGTGTACCTTTCTTCTAAAAGGAAGATTGGATACTTAAAATCGAGAGGCGATCCTACAATGCCACCATATATTGCCAACCATGCATTAAATATGTGGTTGCCAATTAAAGGATTAAAAGTCTTTATTGTTGGAAGCAGTAACTGGTCATAGCTATCTACCTGTTTTGATAAGCGGTTCAAGTCATCCATTTTCTCAAACTGTGGTACATAGCCCAGATTGTGTAGTTCTGACATAGCTAGAAGCGTCGCAGTTTATTGATATATTATAGAAATTTGCTGCTGTTAGCGTCATTCTTTGGAAACAGTATTTTGCATTGAGGACATTATCATAGATCAATATAATTATCTAAACTATTAAAGGTTTGTCTACATTTTGGACTGAATAAACTGAAATGTCATAATAAATAGGACCAAAATATATGCAAACATGGGTGTTGATAGGTTCCAAAAGTTCTGAGCCTAAAGCTCTATGGTAACTCCACTACATGGACAAAAGTATTGAGACTCACCTCTTAATTATTGGATTCAGGTGTATAAAATCAAACACCTAGCCATGAAGTCTGCCTTTACAAACATTTGTGAATTGTGAGCTCAGTGAATTCACACTTGGTACTATGATAGGAGGTCACCTTTGCAATAAGTCAGTTTGTGAAATTTAACTCCTGCTAGATATTCAACAGCCAACTGTAAGTAGTATTACTGGAAAGTGGAAGCGCTTAGGAACAGCAAAAACTCAGCCACGAAGCAGAAGACTACGTAAAGCGACAGAGCGGGGTCACCAAGTGCTGAGGCGCATGATGCGTAAAAGTCGCCAACACAAGAAGTGGGCAGCCGGAGCTTCATTGGGTAAAAGACTGGAACAATTACAAAAAGGTTCCAGAAACGCCACCTACCATGTGGAATCTCTGCAGATCAAGAGAGGAGTTGTCCTGCAAAGTCAGTCTGCTTTGGGGACAGGACTACATGGGAGCTCTGTGTTGGCAGCAGGGTTTAGCTATTAGACACCAGCAGGAACTTTTGTAGGCTGATATTTTCTAATATTTAAATGATTAAACAATGTAAGTAAAACTGAAATGGAAGACACCAGTATGAATGAGAATTATTTTTCACAGCTGCATTAAAGGGACACTTCAGTGTCCCAAGGAGCCCCATTAACAATGAAACCTAACACAAACATTTAAAAATTCAACTCAGCTATGATATGCATTAACTAGCATTTGATGACTCAAGTGTCCATTTGAAACGGATGACACTAACCACTAGACTTGGGCACCAGGGAGGCCTTCGTGTTCGCCTTCGTGCTTGTCTTCGGCAACAAAGAAAATCTTCGTATTCCACGAATATTCGCCCTGCCTTCTCTTCGGGCGAATATTCATGGACATTCTTTGTGTTCGTTTTTGCTTTGTTTTTTCCGGTTTTGTATAAGGGGTTAATACGGGATTAACGCATACCGCAGCAGCTCTGGCGCCAGGAGTTTAAATGTCCGTATGAGCAACTCTATTGGTCGCCAGCAGGGGGGTCGTCTGCCATCAACCAATGGTAACCCCTGACGGCGAACCTACGGATTTCCGCTTCCGTCAAATCCTGCAATGCCGCGAAGATAAGTTAGGCTAGATGGGAAGGGACCAGGGAGATTAGTAGACGAAGACTATCACAAAGATTCTTCGTGTTGTGTGTCTTCGTCTTCGTCTAGGTTTTAGCGCCGCTATCTTCTCTTCTTCATGTCTTCGGAACGACCATGAAAACGCACTCTTCGTGTTCGTTTTCATTTTCACCCAAAGACAAATTAGTCTACTAAGCATCATCACCTTCGTAGTTAACTCAATCATAACATGTTCCATACTTATCTAAAATGTTTTTTTAACTATAACTGCTACTGGAGTGTATCCTCTTGCCATTCTGGTAACTGAAACACTATGCTGAAGCTGTATGCTATAACCTGCTCTGGCTGTTCCTGTGTCCTCTAGCCATTCTGCAAGCATGAACACTATGATGGAGCATCCTCCAGCTGTTCCAGCACACAGAATATGATGCCGGAGTGTCCTCCAGCTGTTCCAGCAGGCAGATTATGAGTGTCCGGAGTGTCCCCCAGCTATTGTAAAGACTCTAGCTGTTCTGGCAAAATATCAGATGGTAGATTTCCAGCCATGCTGCACTGGGAGCAGTGGGGAAGAAAACTACTCCCAAATGAAGAATTATTAGAAGAAAATAAGGTACTATGTAAGAGATCGATGTGGCCCTCTAAATATAACGCAAATTTATGTATATGCAGTATAAGTGCAATTAGGGGATGTTACTAAATATAAATTAGGTTATTGTTCGGTAGTAGAAATCCTAAAGGAAATTGCAAAAAAATGCCCCATTACTTGTCGTCTCACAATGTTGTGAAGCTGAGCACCGCAAAGAAGCTCCTGTGGCAAGGTGAGAGGGTGGCCATGCCTCTGGCCATGCCAACTTCTGACATGCAACCCTCTCCACCTCCTGTCTCACTCCGCAACACAGGTGTCCTGGTTTTGGATATCGAAAATGTTGGATGTTTGCTACTGTTTATTTATTATAACCCTCCCAGCCACCTTGAATACTTTTGCTGCTTGGGTGACAGATGTAGTATGAGAGCTAAACATGGCTGCATGTAAAAGTGTAGCGAGTATCCATTTGTCTACCTCAGGTCATTTTGAGTCACTCGTCTCAAAGCACCAGTCCTGAATTTTTCAAGACCTGGTCCCTTTTTCATGCTATTACTGCACCTTTAAAATGTACTCTCTTGAGCTGCTGCGGGATAAAACACAGTAGCAATGATCGCATTACATAGCCAGTGATTACAATGCAGTAGGCTCAGCAAGAAATGCACCGATGGCTTACAAATCATCGATCTGCTGTAAGTAAAGGCGAGGCCTCTGTGCTGGTAATCAAAGTGAGCGTAAACATATGTTTGGTCTCTTTTTAACCTTTATCTTTCTTTTTTGATAGGTCGACTCCTTCCTCCTCGGCTAAAGCATGTGTCAACTCTGCTGCAGTCGCTAGTAAGCTAGTACGTTTGGACGCCTGCCAAAACTGGCCCTAAATGCAGTACTTTGAAAGCATTTCTGCTAATGCTTCTAAAAAAAAACATTTTCTCCCCAATTAACAATATTTTTCCATTTCCTCCATGAACACGAGAAAAAAAAAATGAAGCGTGCTTTAAATTGGAGCTTGAAGGACATGTAGCTTATTTGTGACAGAGAAACAGACAGAGATAAACGAGAAGATTTCCGATAAAGGTACTGCTTGAATTTTATTAATTCCTTACTTAAAAAATGAAGATCATAAAAAAAAATTTCCATGGCAAAAAGCATGACCTGCATGATCTGCACAAAATAATGTCTTTTGTTTAGTATATATCTATAATATTTACCATTGTGGTCATGTAACAATTGTAATATACTGTACCTAAGAAATAATACATATAGAAATATACGCTTAATAAATGCTATATTATAGCTATAGAGCATTTTAATGTCATATTAAGGCCCGGTTATCAATCCTTATTATATGTTATAATTATAGGCACAGTCCTCTATGTAATTGTGTGCCATGTCATGGCTAATGCAGGGTAGAATATAGGTAATAAGTGTCTAATAAAATTACATAAAACCTGTAATGTTCTTAAAACTAATCTGATCTTTTTAAAACCGATATCGTAACAACACACCCAATGCTCAATACTTATTAACCATTTAATTAAACAAGGAAAGGCAATGCAACTGAGTTCTCTGTAGGAAAAGTTTGCCTTTCAAAATTAAACCA
The DNA here is from genome assembly GCA_009364415.1 of Spea multiplicata. Classification (NCBI taxonomy): domain Eukaryota; kingdom Metazoa; phylum Chordata; class Amphibia; order Anura; family Pelobatidae; genus Spea; species Spea multiplicata. Next base: position 78,607 of record VKOC01016907.1, read on the forward strand.
ATTAGCCTGTTATCAGACATATACAACATCAAATGCCTGCCTGTTCTTAAGATATTGGGAAATGTATATTTCAAGCTTTATAATAAATATTCTAGTTAGTACCACTATATTAATTATCTTAATTGAGGTCAGTACATTAGCAAAGGTATATTTTTATCTGCCACATTAGATTGCTGCATCAAAGGACATTTGAGTGTCTACTAAGTTCAAATTGGTCAAGGACCTAAATGGTTGACGTTGATTGCATACTGATTTACCTAGCGTTTCGGATTTAATGTTTGTTATGTTTCTTCAATAGCTTTGTTTTTACCTGTTCAAGGTCATTGAGTGACTGATTATCACAATGTTTGTGCTCATTTTAAAGGCCCATTTACCCTTTCTGCTCAGATTTGTAGACTGCTATATAATTATAATCAGCTTGAAAACTAGGGATGAAAATGTCATCGGTGGAGAGTAACATCAGTCAAGATGAAGATGACAGCTTAACTGGATCTAGCATTAGAATTCAGCCTAAGAGAATATCAGACCTGGTTTCCAACCTAAAACACACAAACAAGATCAGACGCAAAAAGAGACTCAATTTTTCTCCCTCCATTGATGAAAAGGTACTTTCTGAAATTCTTTTTTTGGTGTTTGGGATAGCATACTGTACAGGCATATTATATATATATATATATATATATATATATATATATATATATATATATATATATATATATATATAATGTAATTTAATTTTTGTGTTTATTTTATACTAACTGCAATCAATAGAATTAATTAGGCAGGACCAATAGACGAACAATGTCTAATTTAATATATCTACTTGTAATGAATATTCTTTCTGTTATTTTTGTTTCTTATTTTTATAACATATACAGTAAAACATTGAATAGTAAACTTTCAAGTACAGATAGACAAACTTAAACAGAATGTGTCTTCATACTTCTACCTTCACTACTATATCCCTTTGCATGCGGAAAATTGCAGGATGTTAAGGTGAACATGGTGTGTGGTCAGATGTGTCATAGAATCTGATATAGGGGGCATACTGCTTTTTTGTACTTTGATATAACCTATATTCATACCTGGGAGCCAAGATTAGGGGGCTTTGGGCCCTCGGGCTATTATACAGGAAGAACCTCTTCTAAGGTTTTCCTGCTGTTAGCAAGATATTTTTTATCTGCTGTCAGCCTACCTCTTGCAATCTTTTTTTCTTGTGTTCTTTTTTTCTTGTCTCTTTGATAATTTATTTTGTTTAATCACTTTTTTGCATCTATTCGATCTTTTTTCCCCCTTTTTTTCTTGCTTGCCCGCCTTCATCCTTTTTTCATCCTCTTTCTAATTTTTCCTCTGCCCCATATATACATAACCACAAATACACACGCGCACATAGATACATTTCCTTGTTTTTGAAAGGAAAGCAAATTCTATCCAAAACAAGATCAAATGGATCAGAGAATACATTATATATGTTGTTAATGTTGTAGGTGACTATTGTAGCTGGAAATGGCTCATTTTTTAACGGAATATCTCGTTAGACGTACATAGACCCTTTGTTTGCCACCATCACTAATTTGTTACAATGGGACGTTACAATATTTCATTGTTCTGTGTGCTCTGCCGTTAATCTGGCTCTGCTGTGGACTCTTGGGGTTGCATCTTTGAATAATGACATATCAAGGTCAAGGTCTCAGTGATGACCGACATTAGACCCATTTGGTTAACACCTTTAGTGAGTCGCTACATAGTATTTTCACTATGAAGAGGTTAATATTTAAAGAATCTCATGGTTGGCTCATTTAGGAAATTCCCAGGTATGCTAATGATTATAAACAATATAAAGAATAATCTTAAATAAAAAAATAAATGCAGCTGACACTTATGCACACATCACCAGTGTACCAATAGTGAAACCACAAAGAAATAACAATTAAAGTGCAGCGCAAATGTTATTATAATATATGTAAGTGTTCATACATCATGTTTTAGTGTTGAACAAAGAAGTAGATAAGATGGTTATAATAAAAATGAAAAATAGTATTAATAAAATATAATTACTATATTTATCTATATTTTGTGCTGCGCTTTATGGTTGTTTCTTTGTAGTATTAGAGATGGCAAATTGTAGTTGTGTCCAACCCAATCTTTTGATCTTTCGGCAATTGCTTGTGGTATGTCTGCCTTATAATTGTTCTGGAAACTCTTTTGTGAAATGTGATTTCGGTACAGAGTTTGAAAAGTACCAAGGGAATGTTTCTGCTTAATGGGTGTTATAGGGTAGGACTACTTTTCAAGCAATGCACCAAAATCTCCTTACTCTCTTTTTATAAATGGCCTCCACTGTAAGCATACTTAGATTTAAACAAATATATCAGAAACAGTTTACAAATCTATATACTTAAAATTCAACTTTGGAAAAGACTTAAGATATTGTAATGTTGAACACCTTAAATAGTATTTATCCGTGCTAATTGTATGAAAACAACCAAAACATTGAATATATATATTCCTTAATATACAATACAGGTATAATTATTTTACTAAATATTCTTACATTCACGCTTTTTTGCAGGAAAACATTTCCTCTTGGATTTCAGAAAACATAAAAAAAAAAGAATGTATGTATTTTGTGGAAAGTTCAAATATATCAGATACAAGGTAAGAGAAATGGGTTACGCAGTCTAATTGTATTGCCCTGGAAATTCATATTTACATATTATGAAATATTAATATTATTGCTATTAATGCAGTATTTTCTGAAGAGTTGTGTAATTTTTAAATCTATATGATGGGACAGACAATATTTCAATATGAAAAATATCCTATATATTGTTAGTGCCCAATATGTTCTTATTAAAATTCCTGGGAAATAAATAAATGGTTAGTTCCATAAATGTGTATATTTATATAATTTTATATTGAACTATTATTTTATTAAATATTGTATGTATATACAGACATATAAGTACAATTATACTATATACTGTATGCTGTAAATATATGTAAAAGGACATGCTTGTTTATAATTATGTACATAAGTGTATAAATGTCATCAATGACATTCGGTCTGGACTAGATTTAGTGTTTTGGTTTTTTAAATTATGGTTTAATATGTATCCATTGAATGCAAATAAATTAAAATGTTGCCAGATTTTCACTTAGGAATTATTTAGAACCTGGCTGCAAAGTTTCTAATTTTCTCTAGAAGTTTCTCTACCATTACCATAATTGTAGTTATGTTAGTAAATTTAGTGTATTTTTTTCTCTCGTCAGAAAGAGTCTTTGTATGTGTGGATACCCTAAGGACCAGCACATGGATGTAGCTATGAGACGGCTGCCATTTCAGTGCAAAGCAAAGTGGGACATAAAAGAACATACCAAAGAGATGCCTACTGACGCATTTGGAGATATCAGCTTCATTGGGCTGGGCCCGAGAGTAGGAAAGGTCTGTCAACTTTATTGTTTATCATTCATTAGTGTAATACTCAGTGCTTAATTGCGTTTATTTGAAATAAACGGCCAATTTCAGTGACAAAGATATTTATGTAAATGTTACATTTCCTTTACTAAATGAAAATGTATTGCACATTTTAATTTAAAATGTACTACATATAAATTCTTAAAATAAAAATGTTGGTTTAAGGAAGTTAGACATCTTGCGTTTCATGTGTTGTCCCCCAAGGGTAGTTGAAGTGCCGTACATGGACACCGGTGTTCATAAGGCATATGGGAATCCCTTGTGGACATTTTGTTAAAGGTTTGCCTTTGTTTGCCATTATCACTATTATCAACATTGCCTATAATAACTACATTGTTTTTCCCCTTTAAGTAATAGTTGTAGAATATTTGCATTGTTATGCAATTTTCACATTGACATGTTTTGTCATACGGATACATAAAAACACTTTGTTTAGAGCCATTATTTTGTAAATAGATATACAGTGGATATAAAAAGTCTACACACCCCTGTTTAAATGCCAGGTTATTGTGATGTTAAAGAATGAGACAAAGATAAATCATGTCAGAACGTGTTCCATCTTTAAAACAAACTGAAATCTTTGAGGGGGGAGGGGGAAAACTCACAATAACCTGGTTGCATAAGTGTGCACACCATTCAATACTTTGTTGAAGCACCTTTTTATTATTACGGCAATCAGTCTTTTGGGGTAGGAGTCTATTAGCAAGGCACATCTTGACGTGGCAATATTTGCCCACTCTTCTTTGCAAAAGTGCTCCAAATCTGTCAGATTCCGAGGACATCTCCTGTGCACAGCCCTCTTCAGATCACCCCACAGATGTTCAATTGTATTCAGGTCTGGGCTCTGGCTGGGCCAAAACGTTAATACCCGGTTCCAGCTGAAGAAAAACAGCTGCTACCATCATGCTTCACTGTGGGTATGGTTTCTTTGGGTGATGTGCAGCGTTGTTTTTGCGCCAAACTTACCTTTTGGAATTATGGCCAAAACATTCAACCTTGGTTTCATCAGACCATAACACATTCTCCAATGTGCTTTTGGGGGACTTGATGTTTGTTTTTTCAAACTTCAGCCGGGCTTGGATGTTTTTCTTTTTAAGTAAAGGCTTCCATCTTGCCACCCTACCCCAAAGCCCATTCATATGCAGAATACGGGAGATGTAGCACACAGCCAGTACTTGCCAGAAATTCCTGACCAGTTTTTTTCTTCATCAATTTTTGAGGGACTTCCAGTTCTTGGTAATCTCTCTGTTCTGCCACATTGTCTCCACTTGATGATGACTGTCTTCACTGTGTTCCATGGTATATCTAATGCTTTGGAAATTCTTTGGTACCCTTCTCCTGACTGATATCTTTCAACAATAAGATCCCTCTGATCCTTTGGGAGCTCTCTGCGGACCATAGCTTCTGCTCTGAGATGCAACTAAGCAAATGTCGGGCAAATCCTACTAGAACAGCTGAACTTTATTTGTGATGAGTCACTTTAAATGATGGCAGGTGTGTAATAACTTCTATTTAACATGAGTTTGAATGTGTTTGGTTAATTCTGAACACAACCCCAGTTATAAGAGGGTGTGCACACTTCTGCAACCAGGTTATTGTGAGTTTTTTTCCACTTCAAAGATTTCAGCTTGTTTTGCAATTGAATTGTTCATGTTATAGGTCACATTAAAGGTGGAAAAAGTTCTGACATGATTTATCTTTGTCTCGTTCTTCAACATCACAAAAACCTGATATTTTAACAAAGGTGGGTAGACTTTTTATATCCACTGTATATCACATGTGCTTGATTCAAAGAGCCTTCTAAATGTTACTGGCTTTAATGAGGGTCAAAAATGCATGGTTCGCGGTTCAATTTTATCTCTAATTTTAGCATTAAATGTATATCACATGTACCTCTAGAATCTAAGCTTGTAAGTAGGGCCCTGTTTTCCTACTTTTTTCATAACCCTTGAAGAAATGTTTTGTAAGTAGTTCTGCGCTATATAAATAAAAAATAATAATGATAATAATATACTTAAATCAATAGTCACACATGAATGAAAAAGTTAACATCGATAGGATGATGTTTATACTTATATATATATATGTATATATATATATATATATATATATGTAACAATTGTACTTGTCTTGTATTAGTTTGTATCAAGGGGATCTGAAAATAATTAAACATTATTGTTAAATGAGTTGTGGATAGTCACATTTGCTGAGGTGAAACAATCACTACATGTGTATGCAAAGTTGAATGGTTAAAGCTTGTTACTTGAATGTGCCCTGGGAATTAAATTGCTTACTACTGAGCACTGTTTTAGCATTAATTCTTTTTTGCTCTCCATTAGTTTGCATCCCAGGTGTCTCATTGACTCAAACTCCGTATTTGTATTTTTTGTTCTTGTTTATTATTTATAGTTAATGAATAACATGCCTACACTACAGGTGACTACAATGTCTTTTTAGTGATAAATGTGGTAGTCTCATTATTTTATTGAGTGTGCAAACATCAGACATTTAGTCATTTCAGCTATTTCAGTACTAATCCTCTAATGCTTATTGATCTTCTTCCTAGCAGTATGTCCGAGTATCATCAGATACTCCATCCCATGTCCTCTACCAACTGATGACTGAGCACTGGGGTCTGGAAGTCCCCAACCTTTTGATTTCGGTAACAGGAGGTGCCAAGAACTTTCGCATGAAGATGAGATTGAGAAACATTTTCCGCAGAGGCCTAGTGAAAGTTGCTCAAACAACAGGTGATCATGGTTTCATACCCATGCTGTATATAATAAAGAAACAATTTGTTCTTAAAATACACTGGAATATACCTTAAATGTTTCACTTATAAGAATGTAAATATGTTCATGTAACATACATTTTCAAGTTTTACCTTTTCCTGGTAATAAGTAAGGTAATGTTTTTACAGATTCCATATAATTAAGCAATAAGCAAGGCTAAATAACTATTTCATTTTTTATCACCAAATCTGAGCCTTATAAAGTGAAATAAGCCCTGATTTATATATTCGTACCATGACAACAAGTATTAATTTTATATAGTAATGAGGAATATGCTTATTTGCAGTTTGTTCATTTCCATTGCAGCTTTTCACTATTATTAACATAAATGTCTTAACAGGAGCCTGGATCATAACCGGGGGCTCTCACGCTGGTGTTATGAAACAAGTTGGTGAAGCAGTAAGAGACTTCTGCATAGGAAGCAATGGCAAGGAAAATGATATCGTCACGATTGGAATTGCTACTTGGGGAATCGTTCACAATCGTAACAGCTTGATCTCTACCACAGTAGGTCTAATATTCATGTTATACAATGTCTGTGTTTGTAACTATTGGTAACAAAATAAACAGTTTGTAGATACTGGTCTTGAAGGTAACATTAAAGATATGGATTTGACATGGAATATCTAGTGGCAACAACAGATGTTTTTTTATTGTTTTTTTTGTTTGTTTTTTAGAGAAAGATTTGTGGATGCCTACAAAAGCTTTGCCACATATTTGGATTCATAGATCAGGCTGGTGTCCAGGTGCAGTGATAGGGATAGACAAAACATTCTTCTCAGGTCTTGGTCTAGTGACTTTGTATAGCTGTTTTAGTGTTCTTTCAAGTTTAATATTTAAAATGTACCTCCACCAGAGAAAGAAAAAACATTTTTAAATGCAGTTAAAGTCAAACCTAAAAAGGGATAATGGTAAAGGCTCAAAATAAGTCCCAGGTGTGTTGTTCAAATTAATTGACAAGCTCTTATTTCTGGCTTGTGACTTTATCTTTGATTTTTCCATGTGGTCTATTTTTTGAGCCTTTGTCATTAGTTATTTTTTAGGAGATTGATTTTTAATATACTGTGTTCCATGATAAATAATTCATAAGTATATTTGCAACTTTTCCCATTTTTCAGGATCTGTCATGATAGACAAGATACACAAAACCACTAAAGGGCATTTCAGTCATCATATGCTCTTTAATAAATGCACTTTAATAAAAACGCTGTGTGCAGGATTCTGTTCAGATCCTCATGGGCATGTATGCCAAGTGCTGCTATTGATTTCTATGGAAGCCATGGCTGAATCTTTTGTCATAAAATATTTTTGTTTTTTAGCTTTGAAAATTCTGTTTTAACATATGTGAAGCTGTATGCATATTATAGATACTTGGCACCAGTAGTACTAATAAAACAAAAAGAAGAAATTACATAATTTCATAGTATTGCTGTAAAATGCATATGCATAGTTTATAGAATCTTGGCCACATCATAAAAAAAAACTATTAAACATCCATTTATATATTTCCATTCCCAAATAGGGCTCGTTTCCAGCTGAGTATCAATTGGATGAAGAGAACCAAGGAAACCTGTCTTGCCTGGATAATAATCATTCACACTTTATTCTTGTGGATGATGGAACGAATGGAAGGTATGGAGTGGAAATCCTACTGAGGGCAAAACTGGAAAAGTTCATATCGGAGCAAACCAAAGAGAAAGGAGGTAAAATAAGATTCATACTGGTCTATTTCTTGTATGTCTTGGTTAGTTCTCTACCTGCGTAATCATTATCATCATTAATAACACATTATTTTGACATCTTGAAGGAGTAGCGATCAAGATTCCGATTGTTTGTGTTGTATTGGAAGGAGGTCCTGGCACACTTGATGTAAGTTACCCTATATTAAAATTATATCCAAAATTTAACACTAAGACATCATGGAAAAAATTTAAGCTTGTCTGATATTATGGTTGTCACATAGCTTGCACAAGCCTTGTAGACAAGCCTAATACAGAATACATTTGTGATATATAATTAGAATATAATAACAAAGTTTCCATTTGTTTTCTCTTAAAAAAATATTGAAAATGTCAGTCTAGATTGTATGCACCAAAGCTGTTTATCATGATTAGTGAACTAAATGATGAAATATTTGTTAGGTTAACTAAACCATCTTTGTCTCCTTCTGAACCCCCATGCAGACAATCTACAATGCAATTTGTAATAACACTCCCTGTGTAATAGTGGAAGGATCAGGGCGAGTGGCTGATGTAATTGCCCAAGTTGCTCAACTACCTGTCTCAAAAATCACAATCTCGCTTGTTCAAGAGAAGCTGCGCACTCTATTCCATGATACATTTGACACTTTTACAGAACACAAAATTGTGGAGTGGACTAAAAAGGTACTTTTTTCCCTTGATCATTTTATTTCTTTAAATATGCATTTTGTGTTTGTTTTAGCAGAGAAGTAAAAAAGATGCTTATAGGATGTTTTACATTATGCAAGGAGGTATACAGGTATGTTAATTGAGAGGGTGCATATATGTAAGAGAAATAAGACTCCACAAAAGCAGAAAAAAAGAACATGTCAATGAACAGTGGTTACAGAGTTAGGAGGAAAGGTGTGGGTCTTATATGATGTATGATATAGGATATCAATGATGGGGAGAAATGTAGAAGTAGAACAAGAGTTTAGAACAATGAATTTCATGAATATGGGGGAAAACAGAACTAAATTCAAACAAAAAAATAATGGAAGTAAAGTATGGTAGAGTAAAGAAAATGGGAAGGAAAGTAATCAAGTGGTAGGGTTTCCAATGGAGTCACCATAATCACTACTCTCTACCACTCCTATTTACCATTTTTGTGTGCATTGTAGCCCCTGCCTGCCTATATTGCTTTTTACCTGTCTACCTACTGTATTGTAAATGTTTTAACATTGTAAGTCCATACATTTCTATGTACTTTTTTCACCAAAATATTCTTTTTCAACCCTTAGATCCAGGACATCATGAGACACAGTCAGTTACTAACCATTTTTCAAGAAGACAAAGATGATCAGCATGACATTGATGTGGCTATCCTTCAAGCCCTGCTAAAGGGTACAGGACCTTTAAAGCATTACATGGGTTATGTATAATGAGTAATTCTCATGGAAAGTGGTAAAATAAAGCAGTCAAAAGAAACTTTCCATGTACTATTCTTTAGCAACATATTAATGTTGGGTTCTGATTCAGAATGAATCCTCTGAGGGTACCAGCATTGCTGAGTGTTGGGATATTACTATTATTATTTCTTGTTTAGAATAACTAGACACAGTCATCCAGCCCATTCAGCAGAGGTACACAGGTTTTGGGGTGAAAAGGCTGCCATTGCACTGGACTTGTCAGCCTAGGCCAGAATATACCCCTGCTCACACACACTCACTCTAACACAATACAATGCACTCATTTTAGATCTACACATACATTTATATACACACACTCAACCCATCTCCACTCTGCTGGGCGCCTTAGTTACTGGGATGCCTGCATGCCATGCTTTACCTGGTGCCCCTGGCTGCTCTGGATTAATTTTTTCAATTTTGCATCAGAATCCTACTTTATACAGTACTTCCTGTTGAGAAATTAAGGTGATATAAGAGGTACATAGGAAAACAAAGCAAATTCACCTTCTTGTGTTGGGAAACTCAAGTGCAGAGAACTGGAGGCTTATTGTATGTTCTATATAGAAATGTAAGTAACAGTTGTAACCCAGCAATGAAAATTTAAAATCATTACTTGTTTTGTGGCAGCTTCTCTAAGCCATGACCAGCAAGGCCATGAGAACTGGGATCACCAACTCAAGCTGGCAGTGGCATGGAACAGGGTTGACATTGCTAGAAGTGAGATTTTTACAGATGAACATCAATGGAAGGTGAGGTTCCCAAGAATCTAATGAAAGCGACATAGTTACTGTGCTTATTATCTGTGTAATTATGTTGAAAGCGCTGTACACTACCTTTCACTTTTTCTAAATCCTACACTTTACAGTTCAGTACATTAAATATAACTATGTAATAGGGTTAATATTTTAAAATGTTATATATATGACCAGTTCTTGGGATTGTTTGTCCGCATTAGGGTATCTCTCCCTGTTAGGTTGATGATTCTATTTGATCTAGGCAGCCATTGCAACGGTGGTTGAAGAGAAGAACAATAGCTTCAGGGCAGAACAATTTATAAGATAATGCTTGTTATGTTAGATATCAAGGCATTAAAAAAAAACCAAAAAGAGCAAGTAATAAATTTAGTTAAAAGGTATGAACACGATTGGACCATGACTGTATGGTGACCCAATATTTTTTAATTGTCTGACCCTTTATACAATAACACTTTTCATGTAAAGGCACGTAAAACATGGCTATACAACATAATTGCTTTATGCAAGATTTTTTGAACAGTCTAAAATGTTTTGATTATACAATGAACATAATCTGTGGTTTACCAATGTTTTTTCATCACTTTTTCAACAAACTGGTGGTTTTTAATTGGTTGGCAAAGATGTGTGAAAGATCACACCCAAGTTTATTAAGTGTTCCACTTAACAGTTCAGAAATACAGAATATGTCTAGGTTTTATTCTGTGAAGTTATTTTGTCTTAAATTGATCTCCTGCATTCCACTTAGAAAGGGTTCTATATACCGAACAACTGATGTCAAGATTTCTAGTAATTTTTGGGCAAAGCTGTAGAAATAGTAAATGTATTGTAATTTATTTGTGGAATTGTTGAACCTATTTTATAGTGTATCGCTATGCAGATAAGAGCACTCTTTTTAAGCTTTTTTTGTATATTTATTTATGCAAAATGTTATCATTATTCATTTATTAAATTATTATTGTCTGCCAAATGTCTTTTGGGCAGTTTTTTTGCTAGACCAATTGTCATACTTGTTAGCCCTTCTCTGCATATGTGTTTACAGGCACTTTTTCCATGCTGGTACAATAACTATGTTTGTATTGTTCTTTAGCCCTCGGATCTTCACCCAGTTATGACAGCGGCATTGATTGGCAATAAACCTGACTTTGTAAAGCTTTTTCTGGAGCATGGAGTGCGTCTAGACGAATACGCTACTCAAGATACGCTGATTAACCTGTATAACAATACAGACCCATCTTGCTTATTCCATAGCAAGCTTGCCAAAGTTATTGAAGATGAAAGATTTCGATTACAGACTTCAAAGAATTCAAAACTCGGCTTGCACCATGTGTCACAGGTCTTGAGAGAACTGCTGGGTGACTTCACCAAGCATCTGTATCCCAAGCCAAAGAATGCAGAAAGGCCTCGTTTATCGATTGCGGTACCACATATAAAAATAAATGTAGGCGACTACTCTATTTCTAAGTTATTTATATTGAATAAAAGATATAAAAATGTATTTGCAAAATATTAGTAAAAAGTACTTTTTTATATAGTGTTCTATCTCCAGTGTAGGATTAGAAAGACTTGTATTATTAGCGGTTATTTGTCTTACCTGCTTCTTTGAGAGATGTGGGGTAGCTAGTACCCATGTGGGGTAGCTAGTAGCACAGACACAATTTAACTTTGTACTTTTTAGTCCACCACCCCTCTGTTATCCGATTGTTACTTGGAGCAGCCAAGTGCTCGTATTTAAATCAGTCGGGGCACTTTCTGCGCGTGTGGGCAGGAGGTCTCCAAAAGACCCCTGGAACTCTTATATAAGCCAGCCTGCAAGCGCACTAGTAAACTGAACACAGTACCTGGGTAGGAAGAATAGTGATATGCATAAGGGAGATTTTTGTAAATGCCTCCTGTAAATTAATATTTAGGGGGAAAACTATGTCTTATCAATATGAAAGATGTTTACCTTTACCTTTCATGTTCAGGTATAAAAAAACCCCACAAAACAATATAACTGCTATGCTGGTTCAGCCTTATTGTTATTATTCTTTTAATTCAAAGAAACGTGAGCCATTAACATCCATAGTCATTAGGCATAGTCTTTGAATGTTACGATACATTCTGTTATGCTTTTTCTAGGTGCAAGGAGTTACACTCCGATCTTTCCACAAGCGTTCTCAAAGTAGAGGATCCTGTACGATGGATCCGGTCAGAGATCTTTTTATTTGGGCTATCGTGCAGAACCGGAAGGAACTAGCTGAAATTATATGGTTTCAGGTGAGACTGTGATTCTGATTTGGATCAAATCATCATCATCTATAGAAATTTCACATGCCTGGTTCCAGTGTGGCACAGTGATTCAGTGTACAGTTTTAATGATAGGGTTTACTCTATATGACTTGTGTAACTGCATTGGTTCTATTGTAGAAGATCGCTATCTAATATGCATTATTATTTTCAGAGGGTATTCTAATCCAGGTAGGTATTTTTCGGCCACTAGGAGTGGCTAAAAGAAGGCTTTTCGGGCTATAAGTAAAATAGCTTAAGGGGCCGATAGCTAACCCCTGTGATATTACATATTGGGAATACCTATACATGTTTTTAGCTTGTCTGTCGGTGGCTAACCCTTTCCATTATTAAATACTTGCTCATTATGTCATATAAATACAAAGGATCGTAATGCAGTCTGTTTTCTTACAGGGTTATGACTGTATAGCAGCAGCACTGGGATCCAGTAAGATTCTAAAAGAACTTTCAAAAGAAGAGGAAGATACTGACACATCTGAAGAAATGTTGGCCCTTGCCGACGAATATGAACAAAAAGCCATAGGTAATAAACAATATTAATATTAAAGTTAATAGGAATATAGAAGTATAGGCATTAATTGAAGATAAGAACTATTCTGACCATTTTTTTCTTGCTTTGAAAACTTTAAACCTTTTCCCGTTATTGTCTTATATTCAAGATAACGTATGTCTAGCTCATGCATGTTTAAGTTACTCCTCTGTATTAACTTTTAGCGGTTCAGCGGGTATTTTTTTAGTATACTAAATGTAAATTTTAACCCTCTGTTCTGTTCTTCATTGAATCACCAGGTAAGCTGAATGAGACAAATATTTTATTATTTTATGGTACTTGAATCTTCTTATGCCTACCAACTTCATTGAGATGTCAAAAGAATGATAGGCATATGATAAATAATACATCATTTCATATTGTAGGTTCTAATATTCCATGCAGCTGTAATGTGGTTTTCACTGTTTATAAATGAGCCTTTCTCCTCTGATTAAGGGGTGTTCACCGAGTGTTACAGAAAAGATGAAGAGCGTGCACTTAAACTTCTAATTCGTGTTTCTGAAGCTTGGGGGAAAACTACTTGTTTAAAATTAGCCTTGGAAGCAAAAGATATGAAATTTGTATCTCATGGAGGAGTACAGGTATGTTCCACTTCAAGTGCACTTATTGCATGCTATTTTAGTGTGCATGTGCAGCATTATAATCATAAATTGTGACTAATTATTTATAATTAATGCATTGTTTTGAGGGCTACTATGAAAATGTTTTCAAAATATATATTTTTTTTAAAAAAAAATTCTATATCTCAAGGCTAGCTCCTTTAAAAGAGATACATACAATACATCTCCTGCCTCTCGCACATGGGGTAAGCTGCCTGTTGGTGACCCCTAAGGTAGACTCATTTATTGGGATGCACCGAAATATCGGTGGCCAAAACATATCGACTGACTAATTAGCCCCCAGGGCTGTTTTTAATGCGGGGCAAAAGCCTGCAACAACAGTGTCTGCAGGGGCCCTGCAGCTTACCTGCTGCACACACTGTGCGAGGAACGTCTCTTGTTCCGTCCAGGGGAAGCAGGAACCCAGCAGAGTCACGTGAATTTACATCACGTCACATGATGTCACACAACTCTGCTCCATTCCTGCTGCCCCTGGGACAACAGAAGTTGTTCGCACAGAGTACGAGCAATGCAGAGGGAGGCAGCTGCCCCTGCGGGAGTCTGCAAGCGGCACCAGGAAATCTGCATTTCAAGTAAGGGGGTGGGTGTATGAATGAGTATGTGTGATTGAGGTAATGAATGAGTATCTATGAATGACTAGAATCTGTGAATAAGTAAATGAATTAGTATCTGTGAATGGCGGAATGAATGAGTATCTGTGAATGAGTATATGAATGAGTGAATTAATGTTTGTGAATGAGTAAATTAATGAATATGTGTGTGATAGCATGGATGTGTAAGGTGGGGCATGACACAGGGAGGCTGTAAGTGAGGTGCAGACCCCATCCTGCAGGGCAGCATTTTATCTGTGCTGACAGCATCAGTACACAAGGGAGGCAGCTAGCTGGGGCCATTACATAAATGAATACCAAAGTGAGGGGTAGGCTGCGGGCATAAATATACATATTCCTGGCTGGGGTCAAAAACACAAAATGGAGGAGTCAACAACAAAGCAGTGTGAAACATCTTTTTTTTAAGTTGGGGGGTTATTTCTGATTTCGGCCAAGTGCATCCTGAATTTTTGGTTTCAGTCCAGAATTTTCATTTCGGTGCTTCCCTACTAATTTACAGCTACAGGTCTGAGCATCTTCACTACTAAGTGCCAGGCTATGATATCATCATCATATTCTGGAACTCCATATTTTAAATGCATGCATCATCGGTTACTGCATACTATGGAGGCCGTGCCAGTGCTGCACTGTATTCTGTAGTGTAAATTGGTCAGATAGGTCTAACAAAGAGTATTTGTCTGTTTCTAAAGGCATTTCTCACCAGAGTTTGGTTTGGAGAGCTCTGTGTCGATAATGGGCTGTGGAGAGTGGTCCTTTGTATGCTATTCTTCCCTCTTCTCTATACCCGTCTAATAACTTTCAGGTAAGTTTGTAGATCTCAGTAGTCTCTATTTTATTTTTCTACAAATGCCAGCTGCTATGTTTTCTAAAAGAAAATTACACAGTCCTCAAACTCCCATTAATTATATATACTACAAGTATTGTACTGCTTTAAACACATTTTTAGTTATCACAAGCAATGAATGGTGCACAGGGGTGCGCCTTTTATTCAATAAAATAAAGGGTAGTCTTTGGCTTGAGTCTTTTGTAGAAAAGGTATACGTCAGGCAGTTTCTATATTCAATGTTCCCAATGCAGCCAGAAAAAGAAATGGCTAGGCGTGCCGGATTCTAGTGCTTCTAGTGCTTACACTTCATCTCCTAGAAATAATGCTTTTTTAATTAGGTGCTCTTTTTGCTTTGGTGAATTTTCTAAGAAATGTGATTCTTTTTTCTTCACAGAAAAGACGAGGAGGTACTTCAGATCCAACCTCTTCAAAGGGAAAACCTAACAGACCTGTTTTCTGTGGAATCTGTACAAAATGAGACTGGAAAAAGTAGATCTACATCAAATTAAGTATTTTTGTTTGTCTCTTAATTATAGAATTGTGTGTCAGAGATTATCTTTATGTCCTCTATATTTCTGCCCCAGTAAGTCCAGTTTAAAATAGTCCCTTAAAGCAGTAACAAATTACCCTATCATGCTTTCTATTCGTATCTTTAGGACATATAGGCCTTGCTTTAATTGTATGTAACAATATCAAATATGGACAATATTTTGAAACAGATATTAAAGCAGCTTCACCTCTGTTTACCTAATATAGATGGTAAGAGCTTTAGGCGGCTGCCTTTGGAAAAATGCCATGTACTATCTTCCTGGTAGCCATGTCTTTATATCTCGCCAAACAGGCCTAGAGTGGCAACGTGGCACGCCAGGCAAATTTCCTGGTCTAGTTTGCTAGTGGCCAATAGTGCCACACAGTAACCTGGGGTAGCAGATCAGGTGCACAGTCACACGGTACATGGGCCTTAAAACACCAGGGCTGCCTTGTGCGGCCCTGCCGCAAAATACCAGAGCTGAGTGGAAAGTGGTAGTTTGTGTGGAAGTTACTGCACAAACCTCATCTTTTCCCTGCCTTCCATTTTTGTAAAAGTGTGGAAATTGCCATTTTCTGCCATTTTTGGATATGGCCAAAGTTTTTGCCTAGTCTTCTTGTGGTTCCTTACAAGTTCACTTTATATAAGTTAATTTACTGTGGAGAGAAGCAAGTCTACAACAAAACTCAAAAATACACAAAAAATGTTTTTGGTGATGTAATTCCTTATACCTGGATACTGGATGAATAATTTCAGTAGATGTGATAAGACAATTGGCGTGCAAACCAATATTTTACAAAAATGTTTTTTCATCTTTTCATATTTCCTTCATATTTCCATTATTATTACTACTAGTAGTATTTATTAGTATTATTGTTAGCATTAATATTTTTACAGGACCCAGAAAACCACTCCTTGTGTGACTAAGAAGAAAAAATCTATGACTTTCACCGAGTGTTTCCAAGCTTTCTTCATGGCCCCAATCGTTATATTCCACTTGAACATCTTGTCATACTTTGGCTTCCTCTTGCTTTTTGCATATGTTCTCATGATTGATTTCCAACCAACTCCATCTTGGAGGGAACATGTAATTTACTTCTGGTTGTTTTCCCTTGTCTGTGAGGAAATAAGACAGGTATGATAATTGTAGGATCACAGTAGATAACATATTCACAAGTAGTAACACAATAAAAACATAAACAAACAAGCATATAAACTGTATACCTATTAGTCAGTGTTGGTGATTCTTGTTATTGTCCATTTTAATTTCTGTTCTCTATTGGGTTTACAGTACTTTTTGTCCTGTGTGTTTGCTGTGAAACAGTGTTTTGTGAAATACAGGTTGTCCTCATCCTACATCAACTCAAGTTGCATCTTAAGATACTTTACAGTACCTATTCTTTTTTATATTGGCTTATTCATGTTACAACTAATGACCACAACGTGTACCCATCCTGCAATATTATGGGGAAGTACTGTATACTATACAATGTTGTGCTCATATACCTAATAATTAACAGCTGTACTGATATTATATTGTTCCAACTTCATTACATTACACTTATTGTTCTGTAGCGTATTACAATACAGTGACAGTGAACATCAATGATAAGTTGAAAATTGGCAATATGCAATTTGACAATAAGATAACACATTTTAAGATATAATATATCCAGAAGATGAAGAGGCCCTGTTCTTGTATGAGGATGACCTGTATGTTTTCATTTATGTTGTAGAGATATGTGCATTTCAACACCATACATCTCCAAAGATTCCCTAACCATTATATTATTATTTATTGTTTTAAAAACAATGGGTAGACAGGACATAACAAGTAGTATATAACATAACAATTTGACTTACAGAAACAGGTGAGGAGGGCCCTGGTCAAAGAGCTTCCAACTAGGTAGTTAGGGTGAATCATACCGAACTGGGTCTGTCACCACAAAATATATCAGATGTAGGTTTTTAGAATTTAATCTGTTAATGTTTTGCCTTAGACTGTGGGCAAAACTGTGTTGTCAGTGCTTTAAGAAGTCACTTTCTTAGAGAGTGTCTGCTTTTGTCTGCCTGCTGTATGCGTCACTCTATATCCTTCTCTCCTCCTCTATATTACTTTTAGGTTTTATTTTTTTCTGTTATTTTTTATATGTGACTCCCTTCTGTGTTTCAAAGTCATTGTCAGAGAGGAGATCCATGCAATAAGTGGTGCAACACACTAAAACATAGTAGTTAAATTATGTTTGGATAGATGTACCTTGATTTCCTTTTGACAGTATGTTTGGTCAGTTTTTGGCACTACTGTCCAGTTTTTAATATCCTATTTTTGCAATAGTGCTAGGTAATACATTTAGAGGAATGTACTCATTTTATTTGCCCTAAACCAAAAATTATTTATGCTATATTTACCTTTTTTATAGTACTTTCTATCTATGTGAAATTGTACTTAACCCTTCGAGGTGCAATTGCTCTTGCTCAATATGTATTTATAGCTTTTTAAAAAGAGCCTAAATTGTTTTGTGGTGACAGGTCTGATTTGGTTTTAAATTATTGCCTGGACCATTATTCTTGCATACTTTTGGGAACCCCTTAAAATTCCATATTTTTTTCAGTCAACATGGCATTTTCCTTGGATCCAGCAAAAGAAGAATCACACATTTCATATACGTGTATGATTTGTATTTATGTCTTGATGTATTGCTGTTTTTATTCACTTGAAAGCTGATTTATGACCCTGATGGATTTGGACTTTTGAGACAGGCTTCACTGTACATCACCGACTTTTGGAATAAATTAGATGTCTGTGCCATTCTTATCTTTGTTGCTGGTTTAACGTGCAGGTGAGAAAACATATGATATTATATGTTTCTTTATAGTATTTAAATTAATTTGCATACACCCTTTTAAAATGATAAATGAAAGGTTATGTTTATGGCTGTGCGTGGAATAGTAGGGCAGCTTCTTAGGCCCATGCATGTCTCAAGAAGTTACAGTGGATCATGTATGTTCCTGAGAGCTGCTAGAGCTTTTTGTTCCCCTAGGAAGAACCTTTGGCCTTTTAAATGATGGGGGTGAAGATAGAGCTAATGAAGAAGATGGGATGACACAATTGAAGTGAATCTGTATTTTGCAAAAGATGGGGTGACATTAAGAGAACATATAAAGGCAGCTATGGTTTCCCAATACTAAAGAAAGATAGAAAGAAAAAAAACATTAGATATCATCTAGGTATCATCTCAGCTTTCATCTATCATGTTATCAAAAAGAATTTGTCATGTATATAGGTGTGTAGCAATGTTACTACCACAATGTATAAGTGAGATTTTGTAACATCTCATTTTCTAATGTCAGATGAGTTTGGGTTGTTTAGTAATCAATATATGATGAGAACATTTTTAAAAAATATATAGTCTAGTGAAATGTTTTTCATGCATCATTTAACTTACCTTTTCTGTCTTATGTACGAATTAATCTAATCATTATTTTTAGGTTATTTTCAGCAACATTTTACCCAGGGAGGATCATTCTATCACTTGACTTTGTTATTTTTTGCTTACGGCTCATGCATATTTTTACAATCAGCAAAACCCTTGGACCAAAAATCATTATTGTTAAGAGAATGGTAAGTATTTTAATATGATAATTACCTTCTAAAAACAGAGGATTAATAGCATGTCCCTGCCATCCCCTTTGCTAACCCTAGAGGCCCAACATGTCTAGTTGGCATCATGATGGTTGTACAGTGGGACACCCCTGGACTAATTACTGAAACCCACCAAAAGGATTAAATGCATTGGGAACAACCGAATCCCCTCTCCTAACATGTGTAGGGCATGATTGCTTAAGCAAGGTCTCTTGAGGCAGTCAGTGGGAACCTCAATACTTTTGTCCATGTGGTGTATTTATTATACATAATATGTGTGTGTATATCTGTATTGCATGAATACTTTGAAAGACTTGGAAAACACATTTAATTTGCATGCAACATTTACGGTATATGACTTGTTTTCTTTATGGTGTGCCGTTCTATACTAATATTTGTATGCATGGTGAACATCATCTTCCTAAAGACCCAGAAGATCTCTGTGACAATTAAAGAACCCCTCTTTATTCCCCCTCTGCCTTGTGTGGCCATCCCAAGCTGGATTTAGTTCCAGGTTTCCAAAGCACAAATTCTACTAGCATCTGTTAAAAAAACCTTTTCTGCTGACACAGTCAGAAAAGGACCAAGCATGAGCAAGATTAGTTGGTACAAATGGAAATGGCTGTATAATTAAATATGAGCTGATCCTAACCAGATGCAGGCGTGACACAGACATTGGACAAGGGACAATCCAATAGGTCACGCTCTCTGTACAAGGCTTTCCTGTCTTTTTATGGACAACTGAAATTTTGGTATTATTAAAAAAAAACATTATTCTTCATTTGACTGCCTAGTTAAAATGCCTTTATTTATTACATTGAAGATATTTGCAATTTTATTTTTTTCTATTCATTTACAGATGAAGGATGTTTTCTTTTTTCTCTTCCTCTTGGCTGTGTGGGTTGTATCATTTGGAGTTGCTAAGCAAGCTATTTTGATTCACAATGAGATCAGGGTGGATTGGATATTCCGTGGAGTTGTTTACCATTCCTATATGACGTTATTCGGACAGATTCCATCCTATATTGATGGTATGGAAGGACAGTCATTGTATATATATATATATATTTCTATATATATATATATATATATATATATATAATGTATATGAGCAATGCACCGTAAAATTATATCCTATCTACAACATTCCAAAGTATTTGTGAAATAGAATGCATCTGTGCATAATCTGAGGTTTATTTACTAAATAGTGGGTTTCATTGGAATTGAGGGAATGTGCAAAACAGAGAATCAAACTGAAATGCAATATGCAAAACAAAAATAAAATGGTCAGGAAAGCCTCATATGGCTGAAATTCCCTTACAATGCCACATTTTTTATTATTTATTTATTAAATTTGGGGATGTGAACTTTTATATAACACTGGTTATTTATGCATTACAGTCTGGTAAACCTGTCACCTTAAGATATTGCAATGCTAACAGTTACATTTTGTAACTTTAACATTAAAGTCGTGAGTGTATTGATATGCTCCTGCACTGAGCATTAATAAATTTGATATTGGTATTATGAAAAATTTAAACCAATAAAGATACTTTTTCCCATATTTTGATTAAAGGTGTAAATTTCAGCCTTGATCAGTGTACGGTAAATGGAACTGACCCCAATAAGCAGAAGTGTCCTGAATCAAACAAAGAAAACCATCTGCCGGTCTTTCCTCAATGGTTGACTGTGCTTCTCCTATGTCTGTATCTGCTGTTCACTAACATTCTACTGCTAAATCTTTTGATTGCCATGTTTAAGTAAGTACTGTGCAAATTTTAATTTGCTTTAATATATATATATATAGATTTTGTTTTTTAAATATTTGTATTTGAGTTACAGTTTAGGGATATATACATTTTGGGGTTTCTTGATGAACGGTGCATCTAGGATAGAAAAACAATTATGACCTAAAACAATTATTGTCCTAACATTTTAAAAGTATATGATATCCATAATGAAAGAAGAATATTAACAAAGGCTCTAAAGCCAACAGCACAAACGCAATGCACCCTTGAAGCCAATATACTATGTGGTCTAGCGCTTGCAAGAAAATGAACCAATAATGAATTACTTGTTCTTAAGGGTATGTTTACTTTTGGTAAAGACTGAACATGTTAAAAGTAACTTATACATACAGAACTTATATATACCAACAGGCATTATTTCTCAACGATACATCCACAAATACATTTATCCACGTGTACATTAATACTCGCAAACTCTGCGTAGTCCTAGCATGAGAGTAATGAGTAATGATCAAACCTGAGAAATGTTCTCCAGTCCAGTCCTGCACTCTAACAGACACTTAGTATGTTTTTTCCCAATGTGCAGTCTGTTTGGTAATGTCTTATGTTTTTTTTTTTGTTTTTTTTTTACAAAAATGCATTCACAATTTCAAACAAATTACAATGATTATTTATTTAGATGATAACTGATATGCAATCTAACTAATGAGTTAATAAGAATAAAGAGGACAGAACAATGGATGTTTCAAGCTCTACAGCCAATTAAAACTCATAATTTATCTCCAATTTCATAAAGATCACTCTCAATTTAGTGACGTATCATGAATGTGCAATGAATGTAGCTATATTGGTGCCAGAGAATGGTGTCTAAAGCAGTATGTTTTAATGTACCAACATTTACAAATTAAGACTAATTTATACTTCCTATGTCAGTCCACATCTTACTCTATGAACACTGGTCAACTAAGAGGCATAACAAACTAAAAGAACTAGAAGAGCATTGTATTAGGGATAAAGTGTGTTTTATATTTTACCCTATGCTAAGTGGATTTACTATATGCCTGGCATGGGGACCATTTAGAGAATATGAGGAAACCCATAGTCACTAACTCACTTAAAGTTGGCAAAAATGTAAGGTTGGTCCCTGCATAACCTACTTACTGTTATCTGTGGTCATAAATGCCTTGTTCAGAAGACCACTGAAAAAGTTATTTTTCAGTAAGCAAATGAAAATGTAAACCCCTTAGTAACCAAGTAATCTATGTTCTACTGACTGCAAGCATTTCACCATTTGTTCAGACATTTTCCTTTGATTAAGTTTAATTTGAAAAGTAACAAACCTTCCATTTTTTTCTTACTAGTTACACCTTTCAACAGGTTCAGGAGCACACTGATCAAATATGGAAATTTCAGAGACATGATTTAATTGAAGAATATCATGGACGACCTCCAGCACCCCCACCCTTTATTATTTTTAACCATCTCCATCAGTTCATCAAACAAGTCATCCTGCATCAACCAGCAGGGAGACAAAAGCAACTCAGTAAGATTTTGTCTTCATACAAATGCTGTGTTCTTAAATGTGATGGACTTATTGACAAAAAATCATACACATTAAAAAATATATTCTACACTGGAACCCTGTCACATTCCTATATAATTTTACATTCACACTCTTATTTGGTCTATATGGATCCATCTGATTTAGTCACTATTGGTATTAGTTTTAATAGAGTGTAAGGTGAAGAATCATTAAATTACGATATAAAATGGTCAGCACGCGTTTTTAGAATTTCTTCTAATCCAGAGTTGCTGGAATTAAGACAATTGTACCAGTACTTGAAGAATGACTGTTTTTTTCCACGTTCGGGTTTATTTTATATTAAGGATTACATTTTTACTATGTAGTTGTTTCTTCCTTTATGCAGTTAACTCATTTTAAATTCGTAAAATGTAGGATTGTTTGCTTTTCTTTTTGTAGAGGAAAAGCTGGAAAAAAATGAAGAGGCTGCACTTCTGTCCTGGGAAACATATTTAAAAGAAAACTATGTGCAACAACTCCAGTCCCAACTCAAGCAATGCACAGAACAGAAGATTAGAGATACAGCTGAAAAGTAGAAAACACAAGTCATATCTAAGAATGTATATGCATGTATCCCTGTGAAACATGTACACATTTGACAGCACATACCCTTACTTTCCCACAACAAAAATGCTCCCAAACCTGTGGTGTACTTACCTTTGATGGCACCATTCTCCATGCTTGAATAGCACGCAGAACCATTTAATACAGAGTTTGGAGGCTGAGCCTCCTTGACACAGCCTCCATATTGTAAATGGGCTGTAACTGACCCATTGGGCAGCAGCTCACCGGGGGCCTTGTGACTCCCAGTTTTGCAGCAGAAGGACTGCTGTCTTAGGCCTAGTCAGCCTAGGCCAGAATACATTGCTAATCTAACCCAAAGTCTCTTGGGAAGTGCTGCTTCTTAGGAGACTGGGTCGGTGTCTTCAGTCTTTTGACATGTAGTGGCATTTCTTTTGAATGTTCTACTTTTTTGTCAACAATCTAAAGCCTAACTTCCCACCCACTAAAGGCCAGCTGGGCCTAGATTTGCCCATACATGCAGTTAGCCCTGCACGCATGAAGAAAGCCAGCTCCTCAGCAAAGTCTTGTGTAGCCTACCCTGGGAAGTACCCTGGTATGCTTGTTGTGTTTATTTCTCTAAAAGGTTTCTTACAGAAAACCAATTGGTGATGACCAAATGCTGTAGTTTTTGTTTAACTTATATTGAGTATTCCCAAGTTCACACTGCTGCAGAATTAACATAAATGTGTATTTTATTATGCAGACAGATCATCTATTTTCCTTTGTAAAAAGAAATACAACTGTGATGATGTTTTTTGTTATTGTAGAATAAATTCAGTGATGGATTTGTTGGAGTTGGATCAAGTTAAACGTACAGGGTCTATGGAACACCGTTTTGTTTTCTTGGAAGAACAGGTGAGATATATAGTAATCTACCACAGTTTTAATAGATCAAGCTGATTCACGCAGTTCTTCATTAAGGTCATCATCATAAAACTAAATGCTTTAGAGTAATTATCTTAAACGTATGAGCATTCCTAGGACCTTGTAAGGTCAGGCTACCCAGAGCTCTAAATGGGGGTATCAGGTGAGTTGGGTGGTATGGGTATGGCTAAACATTGCTCTACTGCCTTTAGAGAAAGAGCAGAGCGACCTGGGAACACAGAACTTATTTTGAGCACACATGTAAACATTTAATTTTGAGTTCATGTTAGGATTATTAGCTATAATTATTTATATATTTAACACATGTATTTTTTATTAGGCATTAAGGTCTGCTAAGGCCTTGAACTGGATCATCAATACACTCTTGGATAATGGATTTGGGTCCAAAGATTCGGCTCCTGTCATTGGTATGCGAAAGAAGATTTCGCAATTTAACCTGAAACCTAATGCATGTATGGATGTTTTTATTTCTTTAATATTAACTGAGCACTTTACATTTTACAGAGTAATAAAGGCACAATGGCACAATAAGTAACAGAAATTACAGTAGTCAGATATTTAGATTGGGGCAAACAGTTATGAAAAATTAGCAAAGAAGGTCCCTACCTCCTAGAATCTATAGTCTAAGTAGTAGGGAGTGAGTGGACAATCAGATTAAGAGCAATTTACAGGACTACTGATGTATCAGTTTGTCTTAGTCTGTCAATTCTTGTCTTGTCATACCCTTTGAATATATGTATTGTATTAAGCTCTCCGTAAGCTGTTGGTGCTATATAAATAAAAGATAATAATAATAATAATAATAATAATTGTATGTCAATAAAGGTTTTTAAGTTGATGTGGTGTTAGAATGAAAATTGAAAAGTTTGGTTTTGAAGTTATGGAAAATTGAACATAATATTTTCTTTTTGTATTTTGTATGTTAGTATCTAAAAGGTTCATTGGAGACATTGATTTAAGAGATCAGACAGAGCCTTCTACCACCCATTACCATGTCAATGCCAGAAACATTCGTTATCCAGACTCAAATGTCATTCGCTTTCCTGTCCCTGATGAGAAAGTGCCTTGGGAGGTAATAGAACATGTAAAGATTTGTATTTATACATAGATATGTATCAAACTCTTTTTATATTGGCTTGTACAGACAGAAAATAAACAAAAATAATATATACCAGTCAATCCAGGCGTATATACAGTAAATTACATTCAATAAATGTATACAATGAATGTTTATGTTTAGTACATAACTGATTTTCTTAGAAATATCTAGGTTCATGTGGAAAACTGATGTATACAAAAGAAAAACATAATAATAATACTAAACAAAATTTCATTTTTTGCAGGTGGAATTTAAAATTTACAACCCTCCGTTTTACACTTCTGTTAGAAAAGATAAACAATCCCACGACCCATACACAGAGTAAGACTTATTCATAAAAAAAACCCATTTTATTTATAAAAATAAAAGTATCCATTTTACATACCTGGACATAATACTCGGATTTTGTTTTTTAGCTCCCTTGAGTCACTTTTAAAGATCCAATATAACACCATGGATGGGAGCATTAATCGCCAAAGCTTTTGTGCTACATATGTGGTAGAAAATGGACTGCCTTTGTGAGTATCAGGACTACTAAACAAGAAGCTCTTTCTTGTGGATAAGCAGAAATAACAATATTAGTATATTTTATGGATAACAACTTACATTTACAGCTTTGTGTTGTTTTTACGTTAAGTTGCAGGTAGGGCTCCTACTGACCTCTGTTTCATTACTCCTTTGGACTGTATGCCAGCTACCGATCCTTTGCACTGGGATATAATGTCATATGCTGGCACTCAAAACTGAAGGGAGCACTGAAACAGAGGTCAGTAGAAACAGACCTCATACCCTCCACCATGAGACCACCAGTGTAGGAAGAAAAAGAAAGGGAAGGAAGAAAGAGAAGAGATAGGGAGAAAAGGGAGAAATTATGAGGGGATAACGTGTCTGTAAGAACAAGTATTCTTGTGTCTGTAAGGGTAGTGTTCTGTTTAATAACATCTGATGATATCACATTTAGCATATGAGAATTTCCCAGGCAGAATCCTGAAAGATCAAATTAAAACACACAGTGACTCACTTCTCCCCCTACTCTCTCTCACACTCTGGCTCTCTTATTCTATGCATACAACTGTTACTGTCATGTATGCAACTTTTAGCATCATTAAATTGAGCTTTTGCACAATTCTACCTAGGGGAGGTTAAATATCCGACATAAACTGTGAAAACTATCAAACTAATTCGTTTTCTGACCTCTCCAACTCCTTACTATATCATTACAATACCCCCCAAAACAATTAGTTTCCTTCAGAAAGAATAAGTTACTTAAGAAAAGGAGATGTTTATTTTAATGAGGAAGTATAATCAAGCAGATACAAGTAACATTAAGTTAAGAAGTTATTTGGTTTGACACGTGGCAGCTATTTGACTGGCTTGATTATTATGTTTATAGCCAATTATATAATGGTTTATGACAAAGAAAGAAGCATTGTTATCTACCCTGGTAATTGAAATTATGTATGGATTGTAATCATCATTACATGAATATCGTAGATATGGGAAGTGATTACTGAATGTCAGGATATAGGGTTGTGATTACTCACACTCATATATAAAATATAAGATTTGGTAAACAGACCTGTTTAAACTTCACGGTCTAACACATTTTTACAAAGTCATTGATTATATATTTCTTTCCTATTCATTTCTGGCAGAAATCCAATTGGAAGGACTGGATTGAGAGGAAGAGGGAGCTTGTGTTGGTTTGGACCAAACCATGCAATGCATCCTATAATAACACAGTAAATATGAATCAGTCTTTTTTATAATTCGCTGATATTCACAATATAAATACATAAAAATATAGGTTCATTAAATGTCTAAGGCCAGCCTTTCTTGAAATGCAGTAATTAACAATTGCATAATGTTTAGTAAATAATCTGTATTGTCCTTGGATAGTAACAGAAAAGGGCTACCACAGCTTGCTTTGAATGTTTTCATGTTAGATAAAAGTTATTATATTTTATTTTTATATATTAAAACTGATTCCACAACACATATTGAATCTGGTGGATTTACTTCACCTTTACCATTTGGAAAACGTCTCACATCTAGGAGATAGACATGTTATGGTGTTTACTGCAAACAAAAGAATAATACAAATAAAAAATACCCTTACAAAAAAAATACTGCCGTTTTTTGGACATGAAAAAACTGCAATACTGCACTTTTACTGCAGTTTTACTGCATTTGTACTTCACTGTACTGCAGTTGCACTGCAGTTGTTTTTGTACGGAAGTACAAATGCAATAAAGCTACAGCACATGAAATTCAAAACTGCTAGGTTTGCGAATTATAAAAAATGTGCATAATAACTTGCAGTACAGGAAGCACAAATGCCAAGTAAAACTGCAGTAAATGTGCAGTAAGTACTGCCCAGTAAAAGTGCAGAGTATTTGCCAGTTTTTCATGTTTCCAAAAAAACAGCCAGTATTACTTCAGAAAAACTGCAGTAATTTTTCGTAAGGGTAACATTACAATAAAAAAATATTATAATTCACTTTATTTGTTGAATTTAATTTTAAGGCCTTACATTACAACATAACATTACATTTGTTTTAGGTGGAGGAGGAACAAAGATGGCTCAATTGGAAGAAAAAGATCAAAGAAAATGCTAGAAATCCTTGCTATCAAACACAGCTCCTCAGAGCACTGGGCTCTTCCTGGTGTAAGTTAAATATGTGGGAAAATTATATTATAATTTTTATTATAATATATATAATTATATTAGCACCACACTATTCTGTCCTTAGTCCATGAAACTGTACAATAGAAAGCCCTGCTTCCCTTGGTCTCAGTGTTGGAGTCTTCTTTCACTAGTGGTGGTCTTTGGACATGTCCACTACCCTTCTACTTACATTCCACTCTCAAAATACTAAAGACCACCTGGAACACTTGCATAACTTGGAATATTTCCTGACTTCATAAAGCATTACCTATACACATACAAAAATGAATTATATTATATTCATCATAAAAAAATTATCACCTCTTCAGATGGCAGAATTTTTTCGCCAAGCTTGTTAAATCCCCACATGTTTTATAAAGGAAACCTGACTTTGACACCAACCATCAGGAGAATGCTTACATATTTTACATCTTTTACTTTATCTGTCTTCCTTGGTTAATTTGTATTTTATACTGATGAATGGATTAATGTTTTCACAGTTCCATTGAGCTTGTAGGAGAAATGGTTTTAAATTGCATTTTCTGTAAACAGGGCTCATTGGAACCTGGAGAATCGCTTCCCCGCAAATTGAAGAGAATCTTAAAGAATGATTTTTTAGAAAAGTTTCAAGGTTTATTGAAAAGAAGTACTGAAGTAAGATTAATGTCATTAGAGCATTTGAAAATGTCTGAAAATAGAACAGTATGTTTGATGGAATCTAGGTAATATCATTTGTCAAAAGCCTTATGTAAACTCGAAGAATGTCCCAAGGCAAAATCGAATTTAATTGTTGGTATACAGTTGCTTTCTAGCTTCTAGTTAGTAAAATCTTAGCACTGACGTTGGACTTCATTGAACCTGTTTATTTTACAAAATAGTTTATAAATAAATAACATATTACATGTATTTAGTAGCAAAGATTACTTTCTCTCAAAACAGTTTTGTCTTTAAAAAAACATGTTGTTTGTATCTAAGTTCCCAATGAAATCTTAATCTTTGTATTTTTAAAGCTTTCCGCCAAGTTTAAAATTTTAAACCTTCAAAACGTCATCATTTCCTGTTTTTTTTTTTATGCAGCAAGTAAACAGGAAATACATATTAAATGGAGATCTCATTGACATTTCAAACCAGACCAAGGAGTATACAAGACTCGCACGATGCCCTAGTGAGCCCTATAGTTATGACACAGCAGAAATAAAGTTTATATCTTGTCTATTGTCATTATCTGAACTGATTTATAATTTCAATATTTTAGGTGTACAAAGGATATGTGGATGATCCTAGAAATACAGACAATGCTTGGATAGAAACTACGGCAGTGAGCTTGCACTTTGATAGTCAGGATGACCCAGAGCTGCAACAATTAAATCTTGTAAGTTCAGCATTTTTATTTTACTGTTTGAAACAGCAAATCTTAAAGATCTCACCACTTATGCAGAAGACCAATGGATTTGCATGCAAGCTAAACTCCCATTGTCTCCATACTACTTGAAGTCACTGTCACAAATAAAATAAGGAAAAATATGGATAAGAGTGATCTAAGTATTCAATAAGTAAATAAATCTTAATAATAACAATATGGTAACATCTATTCTACTTTATTAAAAACTATCAATATATTGTTTATTAAGCAATCCAAACTGTAGTATACAAATTTTTACTTATTTAATTTTTTTGGTAACTATTCATCTTAATATTTTTAATTAGTAACTTTACCCAGGTCAGGCTGGCCAGAGGCCAATTAGGACCACAGGCCCTGGGCTTATAGTTTTATGAGTTTAATTGTGGGTATGGAAACCACTATGAAAAGCTTTATAGGTTACAGTCATAATTTCAATAGGCATAAAGCTTGAATCTAAGACAGTATTGAGGGCTGATTAAGACCTGAGCCTTACTGATTGATGACGTCAAATTTTTTTGCTTTTTTTCTCAGAATATACAGGGAAATGATCCGGAAATATCTATTCGTTGGCAAGTTGTAGACCAGAAGATACCTCTATATGCAAACCATAAGGAAATCCTCCAAAAAGCAGTAGATAATTATCACGCATATTATTAGTATAAAGGTGGTATTAGTATTAATATCTAATATTAATCTTTTGACTGTGGAAAAATGATCAAAATATATCATGTTAGCACAATGTGGGTTTTATGGGCACATTCAGTATCTAGATACTGATTCTACTTCATGGCTTTCATGTTCTCGTATGTTTAGTAACAAAAAAAAACTTTGTGGCAATCTATATTGCAAAAATCTGTATAATTATCTATGAACACATAATTTGTGTAAGTATTTACTTAAAAACAATTCATGTGTTTGCAATGGCAGAAGGTATTTTTTTAAAGCACTCAGCTACCACATGCATTAAAATGTACATGTAATGGCAGGAATGTCCATTTAGATCTATTTTGGCAGCTTTGGTAATAAACAGATTTCATGATAATGGGAATAAAGATGATGTCATCAAGTTTGTTTTTGGTTGTGGAGATTGTTTAGGTAGTATTTGAAAGGGATGCTCTTACAATGCATTGTTGATTATTATTAGTGCTGGCAGTAATCATGCCTGGGTGTTATATATATAAACAAAAAAACTTCCAGCCACTTGATATATCGTTCTCAGATGTGACTGCAAAAGGATAGCTGGAGTGACTTAATTTAATTAAAGTTAATTGATAATTGGGTTCAATTTCACTAGAGACACCCAGACATGATTACTGCCAGCCCCATTAAATCTAAACATCAGTCTTACAAAGTGAAGTAGGCTAAAAAGATCTCAATAAGCAGCACGTGAAATTCAAGAACAGACAAGAAACAATGTAATTGATATCTGTCTAGAAAGAGTTATAAAGTCATCTCTAAGGCTCTGGGACCCCAGCAAACCACAGCAAACCATTTCTCTACAAATGGAGAAAACTTGGAACCTTCTCTGGAGTGGTGGTCTATTGTAATCCTCCAATAGTGCATTGATGACTCATCCAAGGGGGTCACAAAGGAACCCAGACTAACATGTAAGGAACCGTAGGCCTTACTTGCCCCAGCTAAGGTCAGTGTTCACGATTCCACAATAAGAAAAGAGAGTCCATGAGAGTTGCAAGACTACTGCTATTCAAAAAGAACACAAAGGTTCATCTCACATTTGCAAGAAAACATGTTGATGACCCCCAAGACTTCAGATAATATGTGGACTAATGAGTCAAAAGTTGAACTTTTTGGAAGACATGGGTCCCATTACATCTAGCATAAAGCTAACACAGCATTTCACAACTAACAGTTAAAGTGGCTGTAGTGGGATAGTCTGGGGCTGCTTCTGGACCTGGGTGATTTGGATAATTGATGGGACCATTAATTTTGCTCTCTACCAGAAAATCCTGAAGCAATTGAGTTATGCAGCAGGGCAATGATCCACCTCTGAAATTTAAAGAGGCTTAGGCTTCAATCTGATTGAGATTGCTGTACCATGACTTTAAATGTTTGAAAATATGCCAATTTGGCTTAATTAAAACAATTCTGCCAAGAAGCATGGGCCAAAATTCCTCCACAGCGAAGAGTGGCACAACCAAATATTAGGTTTAGAGGAAAAATACTTTTTCATATGGCTTATACAGGTTTACCTTCAATAAATGAAATGATCATGTAAACGCTGTATTTTATGTGTACTCACATTTTGCTATATTATACACCCATAAAGAGACTGCATTTGGTTTCTACTTGTGTGACTTCATAATAATAAACCTAAAACTAGATACAAATATAGTGTCTCATGATAACTTATTTTAACATATTAATATAAAGTGAAAACAAGTAAACAAAAGAAGATAGTTGTAAGTGAGTGTAAAATGGGGAAATTACTTAGTAGTAAGGGTAAATATTCTTGTAACAAAGCTTCCAATTATGCCCAAAGATAAAGTCAATGTAAGGGTTATGTGCCTGTGGATGATCACAAATCTGTGTGTTTTTTTGTCGAAGGCACAGTGAATTGTAAACATGAAAGATGGCGAATATTGGAGAAACAGCATGGTGCATGCTTGAATAAATCAGATGGTAAAGAGTGGTTAAAAGGAAATGGCTGAAGAATCAGTGATCAAACAATAATGAAGAGGTTTTGAAAAAAAAAGTATTTATATACCATATTAAATGTATCCTATCTAACTTCCCAACATGCTTTATGAAGGGAGCTCTCCTATCTCTTTTATCTACTAAAAACTACAGATCAGTTTGAAGGCATGGGGAAGCAATCAACAGCCTCCGTGAACAAAGGTAAAATTACATAACAGACATAAAAGCGAGAGAATGAAGACACAGAATTTTGAACTTTTTTATGCTCCCACTTAGTTCTGTGGATGCTTGTGAACAGAAGGCTATCATTGCCTTTTCCCTCGTCTGATAACATTTCCCCCAAAAGAGGAACACATTATTTTTTTTATCTTGAATCTTTAATATCTCAACAAAACAGTAATAGAACATAGTTTGCATTCATCTACAGGATACTGGATAAAACGTTACATTTGCATACATGTGTTTTTAATTTGTTTTTAAATCTAAATTTCTTCAAGGCAGATTTAACTTCGTTATTTCTGAGAGTATAAATCATTGGATTTAACATTGGAGTGATAATGAAATAAAATATAGTTATCATTTTGTCCGTATCTGGAGACGAGTATGATCTGGGTTTCATATATGCAGCCATGGCTGAACCATAAAATAATGTTACAACTATCATGTGAGATCCACAGGTGGAAAAGGCTTTTTGCTGTCCAGCAGAAGATGAAATCTTAGAAATGCTTAAAATTATTTTAACATAAGAGCTAAATATAACAATGACGGGTATGATCAGTATAATAACACCTACAATAAAGATAACAGATTCAATGACCATGATATTTCCACACCCCATTGAAAGAAACTCTGGTACTTCACAAATAAAATGGTTTATTTCATTGTGTCCGCACAGGTTTACATTTAATGTGAGTGTAATATGGGGAATTGACAGAAGAAATCCACATAACCATGTACCAGCTGCTAACCTAATGCAGACAGGCCTATTGATTATTTTTATATAATGTAATGGATAACATATAGCAATATAACGATCATAAGCCATTATGGCTAGCAGAACACACTCACATTCACCTAAGGAAAGTGAAATATACATTTGTGATACACATTCTGCATAGGAAATAGTTTTCTTGACAGACATCAGGTCCTTTAGCATTCTTGGGACGCTTGTTGATGAAACACAGACGTCCATGATGGAGAGGTTGGTAAGAAAAAAATACATAGGGGTCTGCAGACTGTTTACTGTGGTGGTTAGAAGAATGATGAGTGTATTTCCTATTAGAATTATCAGATAGAAAATTAAAAAAAACACAAACAGTATGACTTGTACCTTTGGTTTACTGGAGAGTCCGAGAAGAATAAATTCAGATACCATGGTGTCATTATTCCAGGCCATTCTATTGCATTAAAAAAGAAATGTATATATTTACCTACGATGAAAGAGCATATACCAACAAAATCATCAGCAAAGCAGCGCCAGACTATCACACTAACTGTTAGCATAATTTTCTTGCAGTAATCAGTAAATATTTCAAACTGAACTGAATGACTGCTACTTTTTTGTAGATTATATTTTTAAAAAAAACACATCATTTCTAATGGTTGATTTTGCAATTCAGACTACATCTCCACTGCCAAATATATTTTGAAATTGCTCCTGACATAAGATATTAAAATATAAATTTAAAATAACTACATAGCACATATTAAACCTATTGGCCATTTTGTTGATTTTAAAATCAGTAGTGATAACTATATTACAGTTTCACACAGTATAGGTTGTAAAATTGTTCTAATAATTATTATTATTGAATTAGATATAGATATCTCCTTAGTAAACAATGTAAGAAAAAAATTCTTGTGAAAGTCAAAAATAATTATGGACCTTTAAGAAAAGTGTAATTTTCATCTAGATAAAAATGTGCTTTTACAGGCGTAATAGTTACTAAGGCTAGTAATACTAATTATGCATTAGGACTATTCAATAAAATAATAATATACAAGGTAAAATACTATCTATCAAAGGGCATTACTTTGTGCATAAACAATAATGACTTTAGTATTTACAAATATATTTATTGGTTTAAAAATGCTAAATATTTACTACAAATATGAAGCTGTACAGCATCTGTAATATGTATTGCTATTGATTTATAATTAACTTGCTTACGTTTCCATGGCATACGTGAAAATGAAAGAAATCTTAATGTATTTCTTCCTGAGAAAACAAAAAAACATCATCTCATTATATTAGTTTTTTTAAATAAAGTTGTAATTTTTTTAAAAAAAGTAAAGTATACAAAATAATAACTTTTTATTACATATAGTATATATATATATATATATATATATATATACAGTAGCTGCCATAAATAATACTTTTAGTCTTAATTGCAATTTAGTTTAAAAATATATATGTAATATTACTGGAATAAATTGTTTTTTACTAGATTTACTACAAACTATGTATTTTTGATTTTTAAAACGATGTGCTCATTGCAAACATGAAAAATTATAGAATCTTCAAGTTTTTATTAGAGACTGTCTGGCATATAGTTTTAAAATAATGAATATATAGTTTTATATAGTTTTATATTATATTGAGTGTTTTCGGGGCAAACGTTAAGACTTCAGAATTTCT
Source organism: Spea multiplicata (assembly GCA_009364415.1). Lineage (NCBI taxonomy): Eukaryota > Metazoa > Chordata > Amphibia > Anura > Pelobatidae > Spea > Spea multiplicata. Next base: position 113,089 of record VKOC01016907.1, read on the forward strand.
AATGCATTTCACTCTGACAATAAAAGAAACAAAGCAAACATGGCTAGTCAAAGAAATAAAACATTCTGATTTAAATTGAAATTCTCCTGTGCTATAGATATGTGTTAAGTAGGATATCATACTAATATTTTTTTATCAGTTCATGTCTGCAGTCAGCCAAATATTTGAAATATGTTTTTTTTTCAGTTTATATGTCAGATGTTCAGAAATAATGCATATAATGCCCAAACAATGAGCTTTGCTGAGAATATTAAATGAAATTGGTTCTGCTATCTCATACAAAAAAGTATAATAATTAAAAAAATAATCTTACCTTGCACACAAACCAAAATTAATTTGCAACCAGCTTTTGTAATCTGTAACATTCTGTTTTATAGTTTACACATATATTACTCTAGAGGTCATATCCCTAAAGAGCCATTACTGTACTAAGTTGAGAATGTTTTAGATACTTTATTTTAGTGAGTTTGGATACTTTTATGGACATTTGGAAACTTTGTCCAAGGCATGTTTCATGAAGTTTTTTTTTATTAAATAACTTAGAGAAGGTCCTGTAATATATTAAAATGTCTAAAGATATTTTTCATACGCATTATCTTTTCTTTTCTTGTGCCTATATAAAATATATTTCAATCATGTCTAAAGATATTAATGTGTAATGTGAAATTAAGTCTGTATATGTTGTCCAAGGAGTTGCAAATTATTATTATATTATTTATGCCCAGTTCTCTCATTCAAGAAAGATGAGACTGGGACCCACATTTTTGTACGATAATTGCCCCCAGACCAGTTCAGTTGACCAAAATACCAAAAAATATATTGGTTTAGGTTTATGTTTGAAAACTCGACATGCATAGGTTTTTATGAGTTTTGGAGATGGCGTTTTGGATGATGGGAACATCCCCACGCAGTTTTTGAAACTTGACATTTTTTAATTTTATTTTAACAAGACTGTCACATTTGGAACTGTTTAGTAGCCAACCAGCTCAAAGAACCCTGACAAAAGTACATATTTTTGGAAAGAAGACAAGCCAGGGTATTTGACTAGGAGCATTTGGCCACTTATCGTACAACCAGTCTGTCAGCAATTTCTGGCAAAAGGACACATAACATTCATTTAAACAGATTACATGAACACCAAAATGTATTCAGCTGCAGCTGCAGATCACAGAAATGCCCCACATGCATAGCTTTTTAAAAATATTTTTGAAATACATATATATATATATATATATACTGATTAGCCATAACATTATGACCACCTGCCTAATATTATGTAGGTCCCCCATCAGCTGCCAAAGCAGACCAGACCCTTCGAGGCATGGACTCCCCTAGACTTCTGAAGGTGTGCTGTGGTATTTGGCACCAAGACATTAGCAGCAAATCCTTCAAGTTGTGACGTGGGACCTCCATGGATACATCCTGGTGCCATGTGTTCTCCTGGTAAGTGATGCACACACACCCAGCCATCCACTTGATTTAAAGGAAAAGGTGTTTCATCAAACCATACCACGTTCTTCCATTGCCCAGTGGTCCAGTTCTTATGCTCACTTGCCCATTGTAGGTGTTGTTGGCAGTGAAAAGGGGGGGGGGCAGCATTGGAACTCAGACTGGTTTGCGGCTATGCACCCCCATACACAACAAAATGCAATGCACCTGTGTGTTCTACACCTTTCTATCAGAACCAGCATTAACATTTTCAGCAATTTGATCTACCATCCTTCATCCCCCACGTGCTTCAATTAGCCTTGGCCGCCTATAACCCTGTTGCCAGTTCACCATTTTTCCTTCCTTGGACTTTTGAGAGTGATATATATATATATGATATATGCCACCCACTGTGCCCCTATGTAACTAACATACATACTAACCCCAAATTCACTCTAACACCATACATTTAAATACACACACACCCTCATAAGGTGCGCTTATGGCTGGATCATAATACGGGGTGATGGGTGGAACACAGGTAGAGCAATGAGCAGGAAAATAGGATAGACATGAGGTGGACTGATGGCAGGGGCATGGGGGCTAAGGCTTCATGTCTATACAGGGCCTGAAGATTTCTGTTGATGGTGCTGCAGGAGATGGCAAAATTGGACAGAATGATAATGATACATGCTAAACGAATTGGTAAAGGAAAACAAAAAGTAAATAGTTTAAGAGGGAGTAAAGAGAAAATCCTCCAGACATGTTAAGTTTAACCAAAGGGAAGACATATAAAAGCATAGACATGAATCTTGTACTATTCTTATCTTATCCTGTTTTGTAATTGTGATCATTTGCAGACAAGAAATAGAAGAAAGTCGTGGAAGTTGGGGAATCAGGAGACATAACTTTGGGTTCCTTTTTGTCTCCAATTAGAAACAGGTGTGTGCGCTCATAGGCAGGAGGCTGCCCTCCTGTGTTCTTTTTGTGGTCAGTGGAGTTTTTGGCATTGAAACCATAGTAATAAATTGTACATCGGAAATGGCTTTGATGATATTTTTCTACAGAAAAGAACACATTGTTTTGCATGATGTATTTATTTAAGCTTTAACATGCATTTTGAGAACATCATTTTTTATTTATAGGGGTATTTTCTAAAATTATCACAATGGAACGCAGAATGTGTGTTTACGTCGAAATTTCTTCAAAGCAGATTTTACTTCCTTATTCCGAAGAGTGTAAATCACAGGATTTAGCATTGGCGTGACAATAAAATAAAATATTGTTATCATTTTGTCCGTATCTGGAGACGAGTACGATCTGGGTTTCATATATGCAGCCATGGCTGAACCATAAAATAATGTTACAACTATCATGTGAGATCCACAGGTGGAAAAGGCTTTTTGCTGCCCAGCAAATGATGCAATTTTTAAAATACTTAATATAATTTGGACATAAGACAAACTTATAACAATGACCGGTATGATTAAGATAATAACACCTACAATAAAAATGACAAATTCAGTCATTGTGATATTTTCACACCCCATTGAAAGGAACTCTGGTACTTCACATAAAAAATGGTTTATTTCATTGTGTCCACACAGGTTTACGCTTAACGTAAGAGCAATATGGGGAATCGACAGAAGAAATCCACATAGCCATGTGCCAGCTGCTATCCTGATGCAGACAGGCCTATTGATAATTTCATTATAATGTAATGGATAACATATAGCGATATAACGATCATAAGCCATGATGGCTAGCAGAATACACTCACATTTCCCTAATGAAAGTGAAACATACATTTGTGTTATACACTCCGTATAGGAAATAGTTTTTTTGACTGATGTTAGATCATTTAGCATTCTTGGAATAATCGTGGAAGAAACCCAGACATCCATAACAGAGAGATTTGTAAGAAAAAAATACATAGGTGTCTGCAGACTTTTTTCTCTTGTGGTTAGAAGAATGATGAGTGTATTTCCTATCAGAATTATCAGATAGAAAATTAGGAAGACCACAAAAAGTGTGACTCGTGTCTTTGGTTTTCCAGAAAGTCCGAGAAGAATAAATTCAGACATTGTTGTGTCATTATTCCAGGCCATTCTACTTTTTCTTCTATTGAAGAAAAATTTTTTATACTTTGATAATTTTGTTTATGTTATTATTCTGAAATGTATATACTTAATATAATATTTTCTAAAAGAGCACCTGTACCAACAAAAAAACTTTTAAGACCACAAGCAATAGTTAATGAAAGCAAACAGAGGACACGCGGTCTTAGGATAAAATACAACTTATATTGTACATACTGAAAATAAAAATATATACTTTAATAATTGATGGTGTTATTCTTAAATAACTCGCTCTCTCTTTTTGGGACACAGCTCCTATTTTAAGACTCAAATCCAAAATAAAAAAAAAAATTAAATAAATAAATAATAAAATATAATATAATAATAATAAATAAATAAATAATAAATAAATTAATTAAAAAACAAACAAAAGGAATTACATTTTCAGCTACAGAAAGTTTTAGAATATAATAATAGTGGACAATAGCTAATACCACAAGTAAAAAGATATAACCTTTTAGAACAGCTATGAATAATTTGTTTGCAACAATTACCTAATGTTAAAATAATGTAGGTAAACAATATTCCTATTATTATAGCAATAATATATACTCTTGTTTAGGACAGTTCAATAGAATTAGTTCACAACATAAAATATTATTTTAATAATCTGGCATGTTAATGCTTTGATCATATTTATTATAAATTAATTATTTAATTAAGACTTGTTACGTGAAAAACAAAAAAACACTACAAAGAATGAATGTATCAGTTTTGAATGTTTGCTACAAATATGTAAAACACAGAATCTGTAAATTTATTTTACAATTTGTTAAGCAAACAGTTTTTAAATCATAAAAGGTTTGAGGACAAACTTGAAATTGAGAAAACTCATATACGGTATTTTTTCCTGACAAAACAAACAAGTTGAATTCAATTATGTATGGTATCTATCAAAACAAAATTTTCTAAAATCATGTCTAACTGCTGGAAAATAAGTTAAAGTAGTTTAGCTTTCCTTCATCCAAAAAATATTTCAAATTAATATTAATTATTACTCTGTTTGGTGATGTTGCTGAACTAGGCTTGTTTTTTTATCAATGACACATATACTGTCCTGTGAAATAAATAAAAAGCAAAATCCAAATTTCGTATTGCCCCAAAAACCAATATATCCTTTGAGTAAGTAGACTAAATAAGAAAGGGGGACACTAGAGATAAAGAAAGACATAGCAAAAACATGCAAACTTCTCCAATCTTGAAGTGTACACTTGCTAACTTATTGTTTTTTTTATTATATCAGCTGATATTATCTAATTACAGCAATATTTATTTTAAGTTATATATCTGTGATCAGGCACCTACAAGCTCTATTGTCTTATGCAACAGTAACGTTTTTAATTAAAAATAAACTTACCTTTCAAACACAGCATGGTTGTTTAGCTTTGCAATAGGTGGCATGGCTTTATAGCTTTAAAATCTATTACTCCAGAGATGCTTCCCCTAAAGGATCAGTACTTAAGTAAAAATAATATTTTACATTTAACAAGATACTTATATTTTTATACAGTTAGAAGTTTGAAACTGTTCAAGGCATGCCTAATGCATTTTTTAAAAATAAAAATAATAAAGTTAGAACTGCCATGGAAATAGGTATCAATGTAAGCAGGGGCGTTACTAGAAACCATGGGGCCCTGATGCGAAAATTGTCCCCCAGCTTCAGCAATGTGCCATCATTGCCCCCAAACGACTTGTGCCTTCTTTGACCTTTGCTCCCCCTTCCAACATTCAACGAATGTAAACACACTTACACAAATTAGACACACTTACTCATACTCACTAACACACACTCCACTTATACTCATGCACACAAGTACACATGTAAGCTCACACACAAACACACACTACACACATGCATGCTCACACACACAACTACACATCCATTCTCACACACACACAAGTACAACATGCATGCTCACAAACGCACACATACATATATATGTAAATATATATATATATATACCAGGGGCGTACCTAGAGTATTTGGCACCTGGGGCGGATCCTGTATGTGGCACCCCCCCACACAAACACTTTAAAACTGCATAGCTTCTATCGTTATAAACTGTCATAGACATTGAAGGTGGTACAGAATTACTGTTATCATTATATACTGAGGCAGACATTGACAGTGGTACAGCATAACACCTACCACTATATACTGAGGCAGACATTGACTGTGGTACAGCATTACACCTATCACTATATACTGAGGCAGACATTGATGATGGTACAGCGTAATCCTTATCACTATACATTGAGCCAGACATTGATAATAGTGCAGCATAACTCCTATCACTATATACTAAGCCAAACATTGATGTGGTGTAGGCCTACCACCTCATTGTCTGGCTTAGGATGCACCAAAACTTCTGGACTGAAACCGTAAATGCAGCATTTACCTGTCCGAAACCGAATATAACCCCCCACCATAAAACCAAATCTCACACTTTTATTTAAAGTAAGTAACACAGCAAAATAGGGCAAAAAATCAATAACAATATTAATATATATATATATATATATATGATTGTTACAGGCATCAAACTCCTATCATGCACAGGCATACCCGATTCAGATGTACTAGCTGACCTCCTCTCCAACTATCTACTCCGCTTCCCTCCTCCCTCCCTCCCTCCACTATCTAACCCCCCTCTCCCTCCCATATTCTAACCCCTCTCCTCCCTCCCTATTGCTACGCCAACTCCCCACTATCTAAGCTCCTGTCACCTCGTTCCACTAGCTACGACGCTTCCCTCCCACTTCCTACCCCTCTCCCTCCCGACTATCTACACGCTCTCCCTCCCTCCACTATGTACCCCTCTCCCTCCCTCCCCACTTACTATCCCCCTCTCTCTCCCTCCCCACTATCTACCCTCCTCTCCCTCCCCACTATCTA